>OY992879.1:94387540-94497540 GCA_963921405.1 Cepaea hortensis | reverse complement strand
TGAGACCGCGAGGAACACACACACACACACACACACACACACACACACACATACACACACACACACACTCACACTCACTCACACACACATACATACTCGTGCGTGCGAGCGTACATACAAGCACAAAGCCATCATACGCACATACGCATTTATTCATTCCCAGGTTATCGCATACTTTCAAAACGAAGAGACAGACAATATTGTTACAGAGATCGTACAGACCAGACGAATCAAGCAGGAAGGGACAACTGGCAAGGCAACGAGAGATCTACCGACTCCTGGTGGTGCCTCTAACGAGGATACAGCTGCCCTAGTTAACTGTGGAAGCAAAAGTCAGCCTAGCGGCACCAAGGCTAAGAAGAAGAGTAAGAAGGCGCCAAAAACTCCGGTATCCCCTAGTGCTAGCAGATGTAGCTCAGAAGCTGCTACTCCAAGAGCGAAAAAACCCAGTCGCAAGGTCAAAGGTGAACGCAAAAAGGGAAAGCCGGAGAAAAAGTAAGCAACTAATGACTTTGATTCAGTGCCGAAGGATAATATATCGCCAACTGTGACCTGCCATTTGGACAGAAGGCGATAAATCGCTATGCTAGGGTCACAGTGTTACTTGTTTCTTTTCGCGGTGTCTTCAGCGATGTTAATTCTCAGTGAATGGAAATTTACTTTATTATACGTGTTCATTTCATCCTAGTGTATTGTACGTAGTAAATGCATTACAATATTCATGAACCTTTATAAGAGGAATTTCTGATAAGAAGAACTATTTCTTGGGTCCCAGATGAGTTCTCCTTATCAGGTCAGCACTGTACTAGAGTGTATTAAATTAGCTGCATACCCTTTACAGGCAGTCGCATCAACCCCAGCATTATTTGGCTGTTTGCGATGTCTTGGCAAGTTTACGTTCAGTAGTTTGCGAATGCTTTCTGAACGACCGGCATCCATGCCATTACATGAAACCAGCGCAAGGCCTTCTGCTTGAAAAACGCCAGCAGCTGTGTTTCGAACGCAGTGTACTGGATTGGGAATTGCGTCCGCAACCCCTTTGCCACATAGCCGGCACTAGGGAGTGCACTGGACTTATTTTTATGTGTGAGCTAGCTTTCCCTGTTACCATCGTCCCTCGCCATCAGGTAGGCTCAGAACGACTTCTGAGGTACTTGTAATTAGTGTCCCCAAGTCAAAGGTTAGCCTGCCTATTGGGCATTTATGCCAAACGTGTTGGTGACATTCGGAACTGAAAATGATCATCCATACTAAAGAGTGAATAAATGAAACAAACGACAATTGGAAGACATTTTCTTTTTAGCAACACAATTGCAAATTTCTGAGTTTGTCAATGCAAAACTGACCTTTGACACTTCGCGTGTTGTATTTCATTTATACCTTATAATTTTTTTTTTTTTTGGCGCTCGCTCGCTTTGAGTCAACACACACAACGTCTAGTATTGCTGGACTGAATTCTGCATGTGGATTAGCTTTCCCTATTAAAAGTGTCCCTCGCTATCAGGCGAACCCACTCCGACTTCAATAAAAACAATGTTTTGCATATCCTTTACATGACATCGCTGTCAATACCAGCATCTTTCAGCTGACTGTTGATTTCTTGGCAAGATTACGCTCAGTAGTTTGCCATTGCTTTCTGAGCGGCCGGTTCACATACCCCGTAAGTTACCGATGCGATTCGAACCACTGCTGGTTCTCACCGTCATCACCGACTACTAAGGTCCTTGTAATTTACTTCCCCAAGTCAAGGACGAACGTCAACAATTTTTAGTCCAGCTGTCCGTTGTAGGGGTTGAACTCCTTACCTCGGCATCAGCACACCGGATGTTTAAGAACACGCGTTCTTATCCATTCGACCATGCTGACCTACTACCTTGTAATTTAAAAGCTAGCTAAATAAATTCGCAAGTACTGATCGCCACTGATAGAAGTAGAGGAAAGAAGTAGATAACAAGAGCGCCAGTAATTGGAACACTCACGATGGGCATGGGGGAAAACTTGAATTATTTATTAACAACTGCCAGCTGAAGACACAATAACAGATGAATAAAAACTATTTTATGCTGCTTGAGCGTGGTGTAAGTGGATTTCAGCATAGAGGACCCCCCAAAAAGGGGAGGGGAGGGGAATTCAAATTGTTTACAAGGGCATACCATTGGAATGATCAGCATCTACTCCATGTTGTATATGCTGACAGAGACTGGGCATCAATGAATTTGCCCGGAGTACCATGGTGTCGATTCTTCATTAAAAGTTAGTTGTACATCCTTCACAGGCCGTCACAGTTAACCCTAGCACATGTTGGCTGTTTGTGATTTCTTGGCAAGTTTACGTTTAGTAGCTTGCTATTGCTTTCTGAACGACCGACACTCATACCATTGTTTGAAAACCAGCGCAAGGAGGTCTGCTACTAAATAGACCGCAGATTTGTTTCGAGCGCGGTAAGCAGGATTACGAATGCATTTGTGACCCCTTCGCCACAGAGATGGCGTTAACATATTAAAATCAATTACAAATAAAAACGAAACGAAAGACATGAAATAACTGAGTATACTAATGATAGTGAAGCAATACTTACTGGGGTCACTTACAGTTGTATGGTGGCCTTGTGTTTGTAACAATCAACAACTGGGACATATTTTATGACATGTAGACATATTTTTAATAATTTTTAATCTGCCTTATTTCTTTTCTAATTGTATATTGTAGTATTAATAAATTAATCCAATTGTGTTAATTTTCTTCTTCAATCTTGTCGTTGTTTGTTTTATTATTATTTTTTTTAAATACATAGTTTCATAACATGGGTAGCACAGCTGACCACGTAACGCATATTTAGAGTTCGGTCCGAACTATCTGCGAAATTAACCAATCAACCAACCAACCAACCAACCAACCAACCAACCAACCAACCATCCAACAACAAATATTCAAGCCAGTAACGCCTACTTATCTGATACACTCTTGTTAGCCCGACTTCTTCATAAAGCAATGGCAAACTACTGTACACAAAATTGTCTAAAAAATCTAAATGATGATGACCGCATCTACCTAAAATAGACATGCACCATTTTTTGTTCAGTTATAGACCAAAAATCCTTCACCGTAAGAACCGTAGTGCGACAAGGTTGTGTCTTGTCCCCACTCTTGTTTATAACGTACATAGTCGGTATGTGTACAGAAACCAGTCAATTAGAAACTGCGACAACATCGCATGAAGAACAGAACACAGAAGAAGAACCAACGGCAAATTACACCAGTAAAGAACTCCCACATGCGGACGATCAAGCAATAATAGCAAAATCAGAAGCAAAATATAGTCACATAGTCTAAACGAAGTGTGTAAGGAACATAACATTAAAATTAGCGTAAGTAAAACAAAGATAATGACCATAACCAAAGAACAAAAACAGCAAATATTCATCTAAAAGATCACCCCTTGAAACAAGCAAAGAGCTTAAAGTACTTCATTCAGTAGCATGTCATTTGCAGAACCTCGCTCCCATAACAAGAAAGAAAACTTTTCGATCACAAGCAAGATGTCCCGCGTCTCATACACCCATCTGGAGATTAACCGCCACATCCTGCACCCATCTTCTCTTTGGCCTTCATCTTCCTCTCTTCCCAGGCATATACCCCTGCATTATTGTTCTCTCCAATCTTTCATGACGTTTCAAGTGACCAAAATATTTCAATTTTCTTTGTTTTATCGTATTTAATAGCCAACCCTCTTCAATATTCAGCTCTTGAAGTATGGATGCATTTGTTCTTTTCTTTACCCAAGACATTCTTAGAACCCGTCTATAATATTTGTAGTCAAAGGTATTTATGCGCTGTTCAGCTTGTTTAGTATAGGTCCAGGTCTCACTGGCGTATGTTGCAATGGGAAAGATGCATGCTCTTAAAAATCTAATTTTTGTTATTCTATCTGTCCCACTCCATAATTTATTCACTCAAGTACTTAGACATTATAATTTCATCAAAGGGCAAATTAGATGACGAGATCCAAAATATACGCAATAAGGCAAACCAACTTATTGGGCAAATGACACCAATACTAAAGAACAAACAACATGTATCAGCAGGCTTGTCCTTGGGACACATTTTTCAGTCCCATTCCCATCCCATCCCACGGTAGTATATGACTGTCCTATCCATCCCATCCCACGGGATTCCCATGATAATATTAATATGGAATACAGTTCAAATAAAATTATGAAATTTATGAAAGTTTAGGGTTAGTGTCTACTAAATAGGACTACATGTACAAAGAGACATGTAAAACAACAGAATTTATTAATTTTAATATTCAAGAGTATTTTATTAAAACAAAGTTTAACCTAAATATGACAATTCAGTGTCATTCTGACACTCTCATTCTCGAGGATGCGTACAATAGAGTTCGATATGAGATTTTGATGACCGCACTGATGGAGAAGGGGGTCAATCCCTGGTTGGTGAGCTGGATAGCAGTCGTCCTGCACTCTCGTCGGGTTGCTCTCCGTCTGGGCGCATGGACCTCAGAGCCACATATGTTAACCCCGGGACTGCCACAGGGATCTGCAGTCTCACCGATGCTCTTTAATGTGTGTACGAGCAAGATTGCAAACCTAGAAGCATACTTGGAAGAATACTAACATTTGCAGATGATATTCTTGCATATATGCAGGGGAGAGATAGGGAGCAAACAGCCCAGGAGTTACAGGCGACAGTAGATAAAGTGATTGACTGGTGCACAGAAATGAGTGCTGTCATCCACCCGGAAAATGCGGCTGTTTTGTGGTGCTCTCTGGACAACAGGATTGTAAGAGCTGATGTCCCAAGCCTCGCGATAGATGGTAGAAATGTCAGCAGAGAGAACAAACTGAAGTATCTGGGGATCACATTTGACAGGAGCCTATCCTTCAAGGACCATGTGAAGACGGTCGTGACAAGAACTCAAAAGGGACTCAATGCACTTAAAACTATGGCTGCAATGGACATAGAGCAGAGAATGCTTTTCACACTATACCAGCACTTGGTCCTCTCAGTAATTGAATATGGATTAGGTCTGCTCACTGTCTCAGAGAGTCAGCTGGTGAAGTTAGAGCGCATACAGAACGAAGCTATGCGGGTCATTCTGGGATGCACTAGAGACACCCCAGTAGTGTGTATGCGTTACATCCTTGGTCTGCCGACTGTTGCTGGTAGGCTCAAGGTGATGCAGGCGAAGGCATACCTCAGAGTATCTGCAGACACAGACCACCCACTGCATGAGGCGCTGGACGCAGTTAAGGGTCAGCGACTGATAAGAGGGAAATCATGGATGGCTCAGGCGGTGGATACGATCAGACAGGTGTGCCCCTTGGAGAACATTAGGCGTGGAGAGGAGTGGGTCAGAGTGCCAGCGGAGCAGTCAGACTTATGCAGAGTTATAATCAAATTAAGCCGGGAGTGCAGGGACAATGCTCACTCGAGTGATGTGATTATCTACACAGATGGTTCGGTGTCAAGAGGTGAGAGAAGTGGCTGGGGATTCATAGCCAAAGCTAATGGTCGATGTTTGGGGCAGGAGAGCCTGGCATATGATAGCACAACATCCAGCTTAAGAATGGAAGTGGAGGCAGTCACTGCGGCTCTCCGCTGGATGGAGAATACGACACACACACATCGTGATTGTAACTTACTCAGAAAGCATGCTGACGAGGGTGAGGACGAGCAGACTTCGTGCGGAGTGTCTTGCTTCGCTTCGGAGGTCACGTGTGACAAGCATCGCCTGGATCTTTTCTTAGGGGCATGCCGGTGTGCTGGGAAATGAACAGGCGGACAGATTGGCTGGCTCTGCAGAACTTGGTGGAGTATTGATACATGACAAGGCAGACGTGGTTGCGGCCTTGTGGGAGCACGTGCACACCTCGGAGGAGCAAATGGATTGCCATGGTCTGGCAAGAATGAGACAACGAGGAGTGACGGACTTATAATCAGATTGCTACTGGTACTATTAGTGTTGGAACTCTTCGCTGGCTGCTGAGGATGGGGACGGAGCACTTATAGGAATGCCCCGAATGCTGTGATGTCGATTCTTAAATCAATCGATCAATCAATCAATCAATCAATCAATCAATCAATCAATCTCATTCTGTTTCTGAGTCACTCTGCTCATTCAACACATTATCAATTTCCTGCTGGTCGACTGTTTCTAATAATGTAATAATTCAGTTAATCCAGGTAATCCCTGAACCATTTCCACAATTTTCATCTTACATGCAAATCTGATATACACAGAGTTTATAACGAGAGCTGGTAACATCTGTTTTCGTAACTTACTCAACAACAATTCCGCTGCACTAAATAAGTGCTCTACTGCCGCTGAGGACACTGGTATGGCCAAAACAATTTTAGCAAATGCTGTTAGCAGTGGAAACCTATGTTAATTTTTCCAATAATTTAATGGTTGTGAAGTTGGTTGCCGTAATTTTTGAAACATGGTGACTTCATCCTCAAGGCATTTGTTTCTGGGGTCATCAAACTTAAGTGTTTTGTTTGGTGGAGCTTTTGTTCTACAATTCCTGCTACTTCACATACAACAGATGATTCAGAAGAAAGATTTAAATCTTTGATGAATGAAATAACACTTGGAACAACAGACTTAGAAAAAGCGATCCAATCATTGGCCCATTCATTGGTGTCCACATTGCCTTTCTTCTTAGTAACAACTGACTTGACCATGTCTTCTATTTTGGCTTTAATGTCAACTCCAGTAAGGAATGCTGCAGCAACTACCAAAGAACTGCCGCAATATGCCCAAAGTTTTTCTCCAATAATTTTCTGAAAGTTCTGACAATATTTCTTCACCATGCTGCTGAAAGTTTCTTCGTCAATATCAACAATAACTTTGTACAACTGATAGTCTAGGAGGAAGTATAACTGCAAAATTAAATGAGATGTAGCACCATCAATTTCTAGTTTGTCAGAAACAGTTTTGAATTCCTCATATATGTACAGCATTCCTTTAATCTGAGCAATATTCAGAATGTGGTTTAAGAATTCTTCATCATCTTCATTAAAGTAATGCGAGTAATTTTTTTTTTAATGGGCATTGAAACGATGGTAATATGATCGCATGCGCGCATTTATTAATTTATCCGGTGTCCCACCACGAGATAAAGAATTGATACAAGTATATAAAGAAAACGGAAGGATAAAAGGCTTTAAAAAGGTTTTAAAAAAGTTGCTATGACATGGCTTCTGTCCCGTGTGTCCCATGGGAAATACAAATGTTTGCTGTCCCGTTCCATCCCATCCCATGGGACGTTTATCGTGGGATTCCCATGGGAATCCCATTCTCATGGACAAGCCTGTGTATCAGTATACACTTTAAAAAAAAATGAAAAACACCAAGCAAACGCTCCACAACACAATCTTCCTATCAACTCAATGCTGCCAATGCCAAACCTAGACAATGACAGAAAAAGAGAAAAGTCAAATTACAACAACGGAAATTACATTCCTGATAAGAAGTATCAACACGAGAGAAAATAAGAAAGGATTAAATCAGGACTAAAGTGGGGGTGGGGGTTATAGCAGCACTAGATTTCTTTAGAAAACAGCAATTTAAATGGTTCGGCCATGTAACGAGGCTACCAAATGACAGTATATCACAGCAAGCAATGATGTACAGACCAAATGGAGCCATAAGAAACGGCCGACCACGTAAAGGATGGACATAGGTAATAACATTGCCCATGGAAATCTCAATATATGAAGCCCATAAACGGGCACTTTCCCGCTGTTTATGTTTCACCTCGACACTGCAAGGTACAAGAGGAAAAAGATGAGGTGAGATGAGATTAGATGAGATGAGATGCGATGAGATGAGATGAGATGAGATGAGACAGACCAAAAACAACGACTGTTATCAATTCTGAAGAGCTAGTAGATTGTAAGCTTTGTTCTTGTCAGTCGGCATTAACCCTTACAAGAAAACAGCCCGCCAGTGAAAAGTTCAAGAGTTGGTTGTGAATCCTATAGAACAGTGGCTCTCAACCTTTTTTTTGGCCCATGCACCCTTTCACCATATGATCAAAATGTCATTCCCCCCTTTACACACACACACGCGCGCACACACACACACGCACGCACGCACGCACGCACACACACACACACACACACACACACACACACACACACACACACACACACAATTCAAGAAAGGGGACGGTCGCGTTATGTGTGGTCCTGAAACCAGTTTGAGTCTGCCAATCTGTGATCTTAATTCACCCCCCCCCCCCCTCTCCCTGGAAATCCTAATATCCCCCCATATAAAGGGGGGGGGGGGGGGGGTCCCACCGGTTGAGAATTACTGCTCTAGAATCTTAACTCTTAACTGATTCAGTGCCTAACGGCGGGCTTGGATCAGAGATGGTGCACAACCAAATAAACAAGTATATAACCAACAGTTCCGCTCATTCAACATTGAAATTATTGAACATATGATGAAGCAAAACAAATAACATAGTGACCTTTGTATGGTGACATATCGCCCTTCTGTCCAAAAGGGATGTCACATTTGGCGATATATATTATCCTTCGGCACTGAATCTGTACGATTGTCACAATGTTCTTTATAATAACTGAGTGACATGGTCGTTGTCTAGGTTTTCAATGTTCCTTGTATGTCACTATCCTTGTATGTCACTACGGAGTGTAAGTAGATCTAGCCACCTGTCTCACAATGCAACTCACCCCAGTAGTACACATCCATCAGTCAGTGAACAAGATTGCTTTGGCGCACATAATCCTTTAATAACGAAAGAACACGGACAAACGGAACATAACTCGATATCCAGAAACAATATAATCCATAGAATATACATATCCTCCTTACAACTTAACACGCACACATCACTGCCTTCTCAAGGCCTGCTTAATCTCAAATTCGTAGGACAGTTATCCAGCTCCTATCCACGGCTGGATCTCACACAATACCACCCACACACTTTGGGTTCAGGCCTCCATTAACTATCCAACCCACCTTGGGTTCAGGCCTCCATTCAAAACTCGGAGAACAACACAATCTCGGACGGAGCTCACTCACTCCACTCTCCGACCAGCTCGGAGTTCAGATATCCACTGTCGAAAGCGACCCGACTCTCAGTCGGTCCCAGCTTCAACTGCCCTCAAGTGTCCTGACTTCATACAAAACTAAACTGTCTCTCACCCCACCCACCCTGGGGGTCTGCATCTACCCTCACCATTATTTCTCAGGGCTGGTTGTTTTTCTCGTAGCCCGGCTACAAGTCACTCACCTCAATGTCAATGACCCAGGCATATGTCATTACCCCCCTCTTAAAAGAAAACATCGTTTTCAAATGTTGGGAGACTAATACTTATCAACTATGTGACCCAGGCATATTGCCTGGGTAGCCCTACGTATGACTCCATCTTACTTTAGCTACCGCACTAAATAATACATCAAGTAGTCATAGTAGACTACCATATTATCAACACATCAATACCACCAACTTTCCATCTTGTGTACCAATGCATGAGCTAATACATGGCATAATAATCAACATAACATAGAGGAACATTATATTTTTATACCCGCAGGTCTATTCATATCTTCAATAACACACAAACCATGTAACTTTACTAATAATGGTCCATGAATAAATGTCGAGGCGCTACCTTGCCTCTGTCTTCTATCACTATCTGGAGAGTTTGTGTACCGACCATATATCAGGTGGTTCTTTTCTTGCATTAACCCACCTCTGATTCTTGTCGATGCTGTGTCCACCCTTCATGTACCCATGCCTCATGTTTCCTATATCTTTAAACATCTGTTTGCTAATCCTAACCTTGGTTCAGTGATGTCGTTAAAACTCTTTTGAACTGCCTTAACTTTGCTATCTACATATTGTAACGTTACACTGGAGTCTCTGTTTAGTCTGACCTCTTTATTAAATCCTGGCCAATATCCCTGGCATCCTGCTCTCAGCTGCTTACGCCTTACTCCTATGTGCCCTGCCCATGCCCTATCCTGAGCTGTTCTAGTATATCGGTTATGTGCTAACGGTACTACTACTTGCCCACGTGCAGTTCCGCCATCTGAAGACCGGCGAGTGAGAACCTTGTTCTTCCTTTCGAAGCACCATCTACCCTTCTTTGATTGTCTATGTCTCACTTTCCTACATCCTTGGACACATTTATCTAGAGTAGTATCTTGTCTCTGGGATTCCCTACAGCTATATTTGAGATCCATTCTCACCTGCTCAGCTGTCCTATCCTTGTCCTCTGTTCCTATGTCTACTTCATGTGCCTCTTCTACTTCAGTTATACTCTCTAATTTAGTTTTTTTTTTTTCTTAACTACCTCGTTACTACTTAAACTATGTTTCTGGTCCCAAGAAACTACTTCTTCTTCTGTACAGTCCTTAACTCCTGGCACATTTCCTATGATCAGATCTGCCACTGGTGAGTCTAAAACACACGCTGCCACTCTTCCTGTGATATATGGTGTTTTTACTGATATCACGGCTACTGGGTAGAATTCTACTGTCCCATTAAATGTTATGTATCTAATCTTTTTCCCTGTATAATCCGAGGGATGTACTAAGCTCTTTCTCACCCTGATGGACGTACATCCGGAGTCCCTAATTGTTAACGCTGGCCTATCATTAACAAACCCATGATGCATCTTCAGACTTCCTCCTTCATGCACTGCTGATCCTACTTTAACTGTGTGACCACATATTAAGACTGGCTGACCGGCTTTTTCAAACAAAGGTTTGCATCCACTACAATTCTCATTGTTCATCGTCTCAATTACTTGTGCTGCATTTGAGTGCTCTGTTTCTCTCATCGTACATTCATAACTGAAATGGTTCTTTTTCCCACATTTAAAACAGATGATCTCCTTTTTCCTGTTATTCGTAGGCTCACTCTGTGGTTGTGCATCACACTGTGCTGCCTTATGTCTCCAGCTCCCAGAATTCCAACATCCGGCATAACTATTTGGACGTCTCTGAAAGTTCCCCCTTTTGTATGGGTAACGCCCTGCTCTGCCAACATGGTTGCCACGGAAACCATTATCTTGAGACTCTTGTTGTTCATACTTCTGTGCTGAATCCACACTTTTCGCCCTTGGTCTGATAACTGGATTCTGGTCCTGTTTTGTGTACGCTGCACAGACTATTTCCTCATCAATCTGTCTACCAATAGAACTGTTTGGATGTGCAGTCATGTAATTTTGCCCTAACTGGGACATTGTGTCTATGTCCTTTGGTTTACGCTCTTCAAAGAAAGCCACTAAGTTTGTATTACAAGATGATAATACTTTGTCTCTTAACATCAAATCTACTAATCTATTAAAATCTTTCCCAACTTCTGCAAGCTCCATCCATTTCTTAAATGTGTTCTTCATTGTATTAACAAAATCTGTAAAATCCTGATTTGTGTCTGGCCCTAATTGTCTAAACTTTGTTCTGTATCCATGCTCAGTTAGTTGGAACTTCGTAAGCAAACGTTGACGCAAAATAGTATAGTTGTTTCTTTCTTCCAAAGGTAGATTAAACATGGTATCTAGGGCCTTACCTGTCAGAAACTCGCCAAGCCGCATCGCATATTCTCCTTCTTGGATGCCTAGAGTTTTCGCAGATGCTTGAAATCTGTCCAGATAAGATTCAAGGTTGTCTCGGTCCGTAAAATATGGCAGTTTTAGTCGCTGTGACGCCTGCGAAGGTCTTCTGCCTTCCTCACTTTGACCCTTAGAAGATAGTTCTAATTTTTTTAGAGCAATTTGAGTTTCCATCTTAATCTTCTCTGTCTCAATTTCCTGTAGACGCTTGTTTTCCATTTCAGCTAACTTTACTTCCTGTAAGCGTTTTTGTTGTTCCATTTCTAGTTTCACTTGTATCTCTCTCTTCCTGTTGACGCTTGTTTTCCAGTTCCGCCTGTCTTTGTTCTCTCTCAGCTTGTCTTTGTTCTCTTACTGCCTGTTTTTATTTCTTTTGCTTCTGCATACTCCTGTAACTCTTTATCCTTCAGGCCTAACCTTTCACCTGCTTCAATATATTCCATTAAAGTAGGCATCTTGTACTTGTGTACACGTTGCTTTCTGTCAGCCACCTATAAATGTAAAGACTCTGCTGCTAGTCTTTATGTACCTCCCCTAAGTACACCACCACTTGCTGTGTACGTAAATTCGTAGTACTAATAATATCACTCTGTCCTCACACAGTCACTCTATAAGAACTAGGTAGTGAGGGGGGGGGGATATCACCTATACTCCCTCGTATATATCGCAAATAGCTGTAGAAAATTTCTGGAAATATTGTTAAACATACATAAATATACATATACAACCGAATGAATGATAACAATATATGGTGTCTATAAAACGCTAGACGTACAAGCTGAGTATACGGAGACGGTGATCACAAAGAAATAAACCACAGTAACATCCACAAGCTTGTGTAGGGACGACCACAGTGCGCGTAATATATATAAACTGACACCGAAAACAGTCTATATAGCAGGTTTAGTCGCAAGAGTTACAAAATAACACATATATACTCAAAGAAATAAAATATCATACATAAAATAATAAGAGGCAAGAAGGAATCTCAAATCAATAATATACGCAGATTTGACGCAATACACCACGGCTCTAGATATTGGTTAGGACCACAATGCCAATGCACACTACGATAACTTTTTAGCGTTGTCCTTACAAAAATATCGTAAGCACAAGAACTATGTTTTGCCAAGCTTATCCTGATTGAGATAGAAATTGCAAAAAATGCCTACCCAACAACTACATGTAATAACATATACGTATATAGATACACAAACGATAAAGACAGTTAGAACGATGAGAGCAAACAAAATGTCCAAATGGCTGGCCAACAATACTGTGCTTATTAATCAGTCACAAAAGTTATTAGTTTTCCACAATAGTCTGGAAATATCTGTTGGTTAAAGTTCCGACATGTCTACGACGGTAAATTCCAAAACGACTTATTGTTTTGTTGAGTGGTTACTTAATCTCACGTTGTGATCACAAGTTCCAACTGTCGGAAACGTTGACGGTAATAGTAATTATCCAAAATGTTTTTTCGATATGTTGTTACTTTCCCTGGACGTGGTGACAACAAAGTAATAATCCAAACGTCTTTATACCTTGGTTGTGGAGATGGCCTCTTTTTGTATCATCTATGTTATGGATTCACGTTTAACGACAAGGTTCAACCAAAAAAAAAATGGCAGCAAATGTCCAGCGCTTTAAACTTGTATATATAAATCCTTATTGGCAAAGAAATGCGACCACTCCCGCGGAGAAGGCACGTAATCGTTCGTTGTAAAATTGTTTGCTCATGACAGTGTAATGATAACAAAGGGATTCAACACAAGGACGAACATAAAGTCTGGTTTTCGTTCAAAACACTTGTTTTGTTCATTCACAATTCACCTTCACGCCACATGAGTCATCTTGACAACAACAGGCCGTGGAAATTTCCTGAGTATTTTCACTCCATCCACCCCCGACTCATACTGTGGCCTCAATTTTTTTCTTTATCACCGTCAGTGGAAAAAAAATCCTCAGTAACTTCGTACTGGTAAACAGCCTTGCCTCCCAAGGTCAACCTAATTTCTCTTTATCACCACTACTACGCACTGACACTGGCCGCGACCAAAGTAATGTCCGGAAATTTTCCATTATCCACAAAGACACCTGTCCTGCCCCCAACCCGGCTGTGGTAGGGGTACTGTCACTACCCCCGTCTGTCACCCCTCCCGGTGAATCAGTAAATATCAATTCTGTGTATTCTACAATTCCTCGTACCTCTCCCCTCCCCGAGAGTTTTCCAAACATGTACTTCCCCAGTACCTGGTCGCTTGTGTCTCACCAGTCCTGTTAACGGCGTCGAAAAATCTTGACCTGTCGACCTGCGACCACACCGTGCATTGCCCTCAGCACACACACGACTGTCAATAACTTTGATTTTCAATCCTGTCTTTATCACCGACTGCGATACTGTCCAACTGTGCTGACCCGCTCTTGTCGCAAACACTTTTTTGTCCACGCGACTTTTCACCTGTGCTGTCTGCTAGCGCCCCTTCTTTTGACCTATAAACACATGCGCCTGGCGTCTCAACCCGACAGTTTTGTCTGTGGTGCTCGGTGTTTGTGCCTAGTGACCAATCCGTCACCGTAGTACACTGTCCCTGTTGATCTGTGCCGTGTCTTCTCAACGCGCGCTGACAGTTTTTCCCGATGTGCCGTCTACTTTTAGCGGCCTTTCGTGCCCCTGTCCTTACACACACACGCACGATATTCTCGCCACATTCTGGATTAACCCTGGTTTTCCGTTAACTGTCTGCTAGCTTGGGTGTTCACTTCGTCTGTCTGTGTTAATTACCTGGCGCACACACAAAAGAGTTCATATTAAGCTCTTGAAGCAACGATATCCAAATTGTCACGGGTTTGTTTGTTTGTTTGATCGAACGTAGTCACCGGATAATAACTCCTCTCTCAGCGACAAGCTCACAGATATCTCAGAATGAAAACAATGACTATATTGTTCTTGACCGTAGAGCTTCCCAGATAATGTGACAATGTTCTTTATAATAACTGAGTGACATGGTCGTTGTCTAGGTTTTCAATGTTCCTTGTATGTCACTATGGTGTGTAAGTAGATCTAGCCACCTGTCTCACAATGCAACTCACCCCAGTAGTACACATCCATCAGTCAGTGAACAAGATTGCGTTGGCGCACATAATCCTTTAATACAGAAAGAAAACGGACAAACGGAACATAACTCGATATCCAGAAACAATATAATCCATAGAATATACACATCCTCCTCACAACTTAACACACACACATCACTGCCTTCTCAAGGCCTGCTTAATCTCAAATTCGTAGGACAGTTATCCAGCTCCTATCCACGGTTGGATCTCACACAATACCACCCACACACTTTGGGTTCAGGCCTCCATTAACTATCCAACCCACTTTGGGTTCAGGCCTCCATTCAAAACTCGGAGAACAACACAACCTCGGACGGAGCTCACTCACTCCACTCTCCGACCAGCTCGGAGTTCAGATATCCACTGTCCAAAGAGAGCCGACTCTCAGTCGGTCCCAGCTTCAACTGCCCTCAAGTGTCCTGACTTCATACAAAACTAAACTGTCTCTCACCCCACTCACCCTGGGGGTCTGCATCTACCCTCACCATTATTTCTCAGGGCTGGTTGTTTTTCTCGTAGCCCGGCTACAAGTCACTCACTCAATGTCAATGACCCAGGCATATGTCAACGATAAATCACTCCTTGAAAGAATAAAACCTTGAGTGAGAGAGAAAAAGAGAGAGAGAGAGAGAGGTGGGGAGGGATGGAGAGACAGAGAGGGGGAGAGCGAGAGAGAGGGAGAGAGTGGGAGAGAAAGATGAAATCGACACCAAGCCAGAAACGCCCAGAACTCAGGACGAGATACACGCATCTGTATTTTCACAAGAAGAAACGAAACACCATACAGGCCCCAATTATAACTAATTGGCAAACAGACAGTTGATAAGTGTCTGAACACTTTTATTTTCCTTCTAAATAACGGATCGTATCACAAGAATCAGTTAGGTCCAATGCATTGACTGTCGGCTCATTGGAGCAGTGAAATGGGCTCATATCTATTAGAGTATGAGAGTTTTGTGTGATATTCACTGGGACAGGAACGGAGCATTATTGGGCGACCATTTGCCGAGAAGTTGGAACCGTGACTAACTAACGACTATCTATTATTATACCGAAATAGTATATGCCTGGAGCTTTGTTGCCAATCTTTCCCTCCTCTCTTCGAGGCCAGAAACCAGCGAGGTCTCCACGGACTTTTTGTCGCACGGAGTCGATAGAGACAATTACCACTGACCTTCAGATGTCAGCAAGGCCGAATTGATAAGAGCGCTCGTTCTTAAACATCCGGTGTGCTGAGGCCGAGGTAGACGGTTCAACCCCTACACCGACCAGTTTAACTATAACTGTGACTCCTTGTTCTCGACTTGGAGACGTACATTACCAGTAATTCTGAAATCTGAGTGGGCTCTCCTGACGGCGAGGGACACTGGAAATATGGAAAGTTAATCCACACGCAAAAATCAGTCCAGTGCACTAGAGGTAGTGGCGCGTATATGGACTACTCTTGACTTCAAAGCGAGCGAACTTTAAAAAAAAATGGTCAAGCTGTATGCAGGGCCGT
The DNA here is from genome assembly GCA_963921405.1 of Cepaea hortensis. Classification (NCBI taxonomy): domain Eukaryota; kingdom Metazoa; phylum Mollusca; class Gastropoda; order Stylommatophora; family Helicidae; genus Cepaea; species Cepaea hortensis. Next base: position 94,481,306 of record OY992879.1, on the reverse strand, counting down.
ATGGCATAATATCAGACCCTTTGCCGTCGGTTCCTAATAAAAGTTCCTGTTCTCCGGGAAGGTTTACAGTCAACAAATGCCTTAAGGAGTCGAATATGTCGGCGGCAAGGCACATTTATCGCAGCTTTGCTGTAAGCAGGCACTACGCAGTTACGTCCGAAACAAAGACTTCGGAAAGAATAAGAAGACAATATATGTTCATTGAAAGATTCCACGTCTGGGCAATTGCTGCGTTGCTTTAACTGTTTCAGTGTAAAACAGAAAAGTAGATTTGGACCAAACATGGTACATAATCAAATGAACAAGTAACAAGTATTACAATGTAAATGTCCATTCCGTCCATCCATCATATGCCATGCCGATGAGCCTGGGCGGTCATGTTTCGCCATCTCACTCTATCACCAGTGTCGTGGATCAGCTCAGTGTTCTTATCTCGACCATGTCACGTGACTAAGCCATCCAGGTATTCTTCTCGGTCTTTCCCTTCGATCTTGCCAGTTGTCGCCAAGTTCTCCAGTTCACTTCTTCTCATAACATGCCCCAAAAGATTTTGACTGTCTACGTCTAATGTTTCTAATCAGTTTACGATTTTCGTTTCTTTCTCGGAGGATTGTTCGTTGGTTTTTCTGTCTGTTCACTTAGCAATAAAATTGCGGAAGATCCGCAAAACGAAACAAATAACACGATGACCTTAGTATGTAGATATATCGCCCTTCTTTTCAAATTGGAAGTCACATTTGGCAATATATTATCCTTCGTCACTTAATCAGTTAAAACACAAGGACAACTAAATGTAACATTCCAACAGAGCCGAGGGTATATCCATGCAGGACCTGACTAGTACACGAACTTTATTTTCAAAGGGTCACAAATTGGGCACGCAGACCCGTCTTACATTTGGCCCTACCAACCACTCATCTTTTGCACATCAGTTATAATATACAGAGCACAAACAACATACATGTACGAAGTGGTCAAGGCGTCTGTCTCGCGTTTCGAAGGTTGTGGGTTCGATTCCGAGCTACGTCTTTCGGTTTACGAGTGCATTTTTCTCGGAGACTCCTGGGGGTCGTCGCTGGAGCTACGGAGTTCGTGCTTTCTACGACGTTATCGACAGGCCGCCCTGCGGAAAAAGACCGAGCCATATGGGATAAACCTGATGCAATAAAGTCGATCCTCTCGACTTGTAAGACTTATTTTTAGAGACATGTAGCATGTCCTTTTTGGGAAGATGCAACAGGTGTCCGGTCATTGAATGGTCAACTAGTCCGGGTAATGCATATATCTATATATCTCTTTCTCGTGGGGGACATTTTCTGTGCTAAATTTTCTTGATGTTATGTTTGTTTGTTTGGGAAGTTACTTGTTAAGGGGCCTTCACGTGATTTTATGTTATTTGTTCCAGAAGATTACCTATTAAGGGGTCTTCACGCTCGATACTAAGATTGCCTCATCTTTGATTCTTTTTATATGCTGTAACAAGTGCCATGGGCGCATTGCTGTTAACCAATAAAGAATCATATCTGCCGTGCGATTGCGCCATACTTTGACACTTATAGTTACACGCATAATGACAGAAATATCAACTCAAGACTATATATATTTCAGTCCTTCAGACATAAGCATGTTTATTCATAAAGCCATACAAGATAGTGTCAATAACAGAATGATACAGGTATATGTCATTTTGTACGCGGAGTCATCTGTTGTAAAATAATGCACATTATACTCCTTGTGCATACATACAATATTTCACACAATTCAGTTAAGTTTCCGACTGTCAACTCAAACCATGCACGAAGCCAGAGCAACAAATATCTTAAAGTGCTGTTTATTATTCATACTTCACATGTCGCCAGGCGGTATCACTCACATATAACCAGTATATACGTTACACAAAAGATACTACCACATATGCCTTACGTGTGGCCAACAAAGAGCAAACGAACTTTATTTTCAAAGAGTCACAAATTGGGTAAGCAGGCCCGTTGTCAGGGGTCACTTGACAGCACTGTCAAAGGCCACTTTGACAGGGGTACTGGTTTGGGTAATTCCCGCCCTCTTTAGAGCTTGACGCCGTGAGCACTTGATAACTGATTATATTCAGTTAGTCGTCTCTTGCGTCAGCTCGCCCGAGATCGTGGTTTTGTTCTCTGCAGATCCGACCCTCCTACCAGCTACCGACCTCCACTATTTCATTGTTGTCTAGGGATTTGATCTATCTCTTATATTTGGCCCTTGGAACCACACATCTTTCATACATCAGTTATAATATACAGAACAAAGACGATATATACTGTTAACTTATACAACACAGGTCGTATACAAGACATACTATTAATTCATACAACCCATATAGTTAACACATACCATGAATTACTACATTTATACCAAAAGTCTAGTGGCCACACCTTGTGTATGAAATACCATCAGTTCATACCACATATGTAGACAACACAGATCACATACAAGAAATACTATCAGTTCACACAACTAATGTGGCCAACACCCGTATACAAGAAATACTACACATTTATATCCAATTTCTTCTGAAATACCATCAATTCACATATGTTCACATATATATTCACACCACATATGTAGACACCACAGATCACACACAAGAAATATCAGTTCACACAACGAATGTAGCCAACACAGACCAAATACAAGAAATGCTACCGCTGATACCATATATGTATCCAACACACACCACATACAAAACATACTATCAATTCATACCTCATATATAGTGAACGTATCATATACTAGAAATACTATACATGTAGGCAATACAGACCATATATAAGAATTACTACCAACACATACCACTATGTAACCAACACAAACCTTATACAAGAAACAGTATCACTTAACCCACACATGTAGTCAACACAGATTACATGTAAGAAATACTATCAATTCATTCTGTATGGATCTAAAAAGACTTCTATAATTTCATAGCATGTGGATCCAAAACAGACCATTTGTTACAAATACTATCTATTCATACCACACATATAATGTAATAGTAACATCTATGCGCCAAGTGTAACCAAGTAACATATTCATATACAAGAATGCTTATACGTGGGGGATTTAAATGAAAACCTTAAAAGTGTGATAGAAATTACAATAACCAAGTCATTGTCTTGTAACCTGTTAATATTGTTGTTAAGGGTGGCAAGAGTGTTCAACACGTACTTGACATCATGGTGCAGACGAACACAGTGACGTCATAATAACAGTTTAAAGATGGTCACCCCACTTTTGACATGCACCAAAGAGGAGCAACGTTGTTATCGTTTTTTGATTAGAGGATGGGTGAAACCTGTTGAAATTCACTGGAAAATGAAGGCCCAGTTTGGTGATGCATGCCTGTCAGTCCAGCAATGTATGAGTGGAGTTGAAAGTTTTGACCAGCAATCAAATCCAAACGACATGGACTTCTGAGTAAAGGTGTCCTTTTGCAACATGACAATGCTCGATCCCATACTGCGCGTGCAACATTTGAAACCATCGAAGACCTCTGCTTTCAGTGTGAACCACAACCCCCATACTCGCCAGACCTAGCCCCAAGTGATTTTCACCTGTTTGAACAACTCACTCAAAGAATATGTAAGTTTTACATGTGAAACCCCCTCATATCTAACATCTGCATACAACACATGAGCAGAGGACACACCTAACATAACTGTGAATAACACACATTTGTTTATTCGAGATATTGATTTATTTGGTTGAGCACAACCCACAACTGGCAACGCTGGTCGTATTCCGGTATGAACCTAAGGCCTTGTCCACGTCAATATTGAAGCACTAGACTCGAGTTTCGCTCTCGTTTGAGCTTATCAGTAGTGCATATCCTTGACCGGACCCGGAAACAAACCCCGGATCACTGAAGTGTGACACAGGTGTGTAACCACCAGACCATGCGGCACACACTAGGTGCAACCAAATTTTCACACTAGAATATCACAACGTCACCCATTGTAGACTATAGCTCAAAATTGCCCGATTGCCGCGACTGACATCCGTGAATCAATGTGGCCCCGAATGATCAGGTCTTCTCACTGACAAGGCACACCAGGCCACCTAAATATAATTATATATATATATATATATATATATATATATATATATATATATATATATATATATATATATATATATATATATAATTATTGTTAGTTAGTTAGTTAGTTAGTTAGTCGACAGATCATCCTCGTTGCACATCGGACCATTCAGTCCATAAGTGCTCGGATCCCCTCCTCAGCAAATCCCGCAGCGTGTAGCGGCTAACGACGCCAGTTCTGTGTTGGTTTATCAATCTTCTTTGGCTTCCTGCGTAGTGTTCTTGTTTGGCCACCCCTCTTTTAATTTGCTGCTCTCGCAGTCTGGCCATTGTTGTAGATTCACAGTCATCACTTGGTTCTTGCAAAAGTCTCACTTCTCGTAGAGCATTCAGAATGTCAGCCTGGTCCATGGCGCGTCCGCCCTCCACAGTAGCCTCACCTGCGAGCTTGTCAGCCCGCTCATTTCCTTGTACTCCCGCATGCCCTGGCACGAAGATGAAACTAATCTTTGCCAGCCGAGACCGCTCCAGAGGCAGCAACCATTCTCTTCGGATCGACCCCTCCTCTATCCTCTTGATCATGTTCATTGAGTCGCTAAGGAAACAAGCCCTAGTGAATGTCTGTGTCTCGAGCCATGTTATTGCTTTACTTACTGCCATGACTTCCATGGTCAGGCTACTTGTGGTTTCAGTGAAAGCACCAGAGTCCTCCTTCACAATTCTCCCTCCGGCCCGAGCTGTAAAAGCCCATGAGCTTCTCACATGTCGGACGACCGACCCATCTGTGTAGATGACCGCGTCACTGTCTAGCGAATTCTCGAAAATCAACGCTTGTACTTCAGCCTCCACAGCAGCCGGATTTTCTTGTCTGCATTTTCTATCTAGTTGGATGCAAACTGAAAAGGATGTGCAGAAGTCTGTTGGCACTTGCACCCACTCCTCGCCAGGTTCTAAGTCCTCAAGTGAACACACCTGTTGAAGAATGTCTTCGGCTTGACCCATCCACGACCGTCCTCTTTTTAACCTGCTGCCCTTCACCTTCCTAATTTCACTATGCAGTGGATGCTGTGTGTTTGCGTTAATTCTGAGGTAGGCGCGTGCCCTGCAAACTTGCATTCTCTCTTCAATGGTTGGAAAATCAAGAAGGTAGCGCATCGCCCTGCATGCTGTATCTCTTGTACATCCAAGAATAATGCGCATAGCTTCATTCTGTATCCTTTCCATCCTTTCTATCTGCTTATGGCTGACAGTCAGGATTGCCATTGCATACTCCAAAACAGACATGACCAGCCCCTCGTACAGAAGACATAGATGGCGCTGCTCACAGTTTGCTGCCGCCATCACCCGCATCGCTGCCAAACCCCGCTTGGCCTTTGCTATCACCCGGTCTATGTGCACATTATAAGCAAGGCTTCGATCAAACCGTATCCCCAGGTAATTCATTGCCTGCGTTCTTTCCACCGTCTCTGAACACAGCATTACAGTTGGTGTTGGATTGTTGACAATATGATTATTCAACGAGAACCAAGTCACTGTTGCCTTTGTTGGGTTGACCATTGCCCCAGCTTCATCACACCAAGTACTTATGCGATTGAGTTCGGTTTGTAGTTCCACAGCAACCTCCTCTCTATCCTTACCCTGACGATACACTAAAACATCATCGGCATATGACAATGTCCTGCCAGATCCAGTGATCTGCTCACTGGTGATTCTCACTGTGTAGGCGTTGAACAGTACCGGAGATAATGGTGATCCCTGTGGTAGGCCAGGATATATTGTTGTTGGTTCCGAAGTCCAACTGCCACATCTAAAAACTACTTTCCGTTGGAAGAGGGCTGCAGCGATCCAACTAAGGAGGAATGGACTTACGTTTAGTTCAAGAAGCTGAAACATTAAAAAATCCAGTGGTACTCTGTTGTATGCGTCCTCAAGATCAATCGCTGCAGCAACGGTTTCAGTGCCTGAGTGGAAACCTTCATAGACATCGTGGGCAAAGACTGCTGCATTGGTCCAGGTTTCTCTTTTTGGACGGTACCCACCCAGGGTAGGTGGGAAAACACCTTGCCTCTCTAGTTGGCTTGATATTTTCCTGGCAATTACCTTCTCCAGCAGCTTGCCTATTGTATTCTGCATGGTTATAATTCGATATCCCTGAATTTTTTTGTGGTCTTTGTCAGGCTTCGGCAAGGGAATCAGATAGCTGTGTAACCATTCCTCCTTGATGCTAGCACACCCTATACTGTTGTTGTACATGTCTGCTAGTTTCTCTAGCTCATTGTCGGTACACCTATTTATGTCGTCGTATCTTATGCCATCAGGACCTGGAGCACTGTTTTTTGATCGTCGAAGCACAGCCTTGATTTCTTTCACTGTCACTGTGTCTTCGTCCGAAGTGTTCTGGGCCTTGCATCTGTCTGAGGTGACCTCCTTGGCCAGATTCCGGCCTCCCATGTCTGTCTGGTTGCTCTGCTCAAGGTAGCGTTCAAAGAGGGCTTTGCCCTTGTCCTCGTCAGTCCTCTGCCAGATGAGGTCAGCACCTTGGAAGTCAGAAATGCTCTTATTCTTGACTACACCACTCATGCTTTTATGTAGTCGCCAGAACAATTTCAGTGACTTGTCTGTGCTTACTCTTTGACACACCTCTGCCCATTTTTCGCTTTTAACCACCTTGACCAGTTTTTTGAAATAGCTTACTTTTGTGTGCATCTCTCTTACTAAGTGCAAGCAGGGACTAGGATGACCAGCTCTGTTCCTCTTGGCATTTTGCCATCTCCTTACAGCACTACGCTTATCCACCCAAGCCTTCTCCACCTCGAGACTCCACCACGGTGGCTGCTCCCACCTTTTTTTCCTGTCCTGAAACGTTCTGCGCTTGTCACGTCTTATTTGACTCACCACATCTTGCCCTTTACTGTCATACTGGAACGTCTTTACCTTTAGCTTGTGCTGCCTGGTTCTGCCTTTCTCCACTAATATGCTGCATGGGTGGTGGTCGCTGCCATGGTGTCCTAGGACACCCCATCTACACACTGTAGTGAGTGAAGGTGAAACTAGCGCCAGATCAATAGCACTGTCCTCATCGCCTGGGCGGCTTGCTGTCCTGGTGACACAGCCGCTGTTGATACAAACCAGGTCGATGGTTTCCAGTGCAGTCTCGAGCTCCTCCCCTTGTGTATTGGAGGAAGTGTTTCCCCATGATATGCCTTTAGCGTTGAAGTCACCACAGAAAATAACATTTCTCTCGTGGCCTAATATGCCACTTAAGCACTGCCACTTCTGGGCGTCCACACTCGCATTGCGGGCATAAACATTAACCAACACGAATGGTATACTGGAATGAACTCTCAACGCCTGTATTTGTATATCGTCACTGTTCCAACTGGACATGTCTAGCTCAGACGCCACCATGCTGTCGCGAACGAGAATCGCCGTTCCCAGATGTCGTCTGTTAATTATTTTAATAATTATTGTTATATCCCATACATTGCTGGACTGACAGGCATGCATCACCAAAATATAAAAATATACGAGATATGATTCTATTCAGTATCTAAGTAGTAATAATAAACAAGACACTAAGTCATAGAAACATAGAATACATAAACATTACATAGAAGCGTATCATCATCAAATTAATATAAATTAAATCACACAGCCAAATGATGCTAGCAATCAATCACAATATTAAAATGTCACAAAACATGTAAAATGCAGAACAAATGCAGAAAATTAAAACATGACTGTAGAAATTCCAACACAATAGTGCATCTTCACATCTTGGTGAAAATTAATTACTTCAAAGATGAAAGAAAAAAAAAAGCAGACCTGAAGTAAATGGCAGATCTGGGATAGTCTTCAACGCAAATAACTGTACACTAAAACTGGGTTATTAATTTATTTTTCTTCTTCTTTTGCCTTGAAGATTTCTAGTGAAGTGTAGGCCAACAACCATGAATACCATGTGCTTTGTAAGCTACTCATTTTTTGTTTTGTCCACTCGCTTTGAACTCAAGCATAGTCCTTACATGTGCAACTACTTCTAGTGCACTCTGCTGATGTTTGCGTGTTGATTAGCCTTCCCTTTTACCAGTGTCCCCTGCCATCAGGTACATCAGGTTCCGAGGTACTTGTAATTTACGTTCCCAAGTCAAGGACGAGAAGTACTTTAGTCCAACTTTGTTGGCTAATTTTTTTTTCTACAATGTGAGGTAGCCAGTCTCATTCCACTTTCTTTCTTTTTTAACTTGCACAGAAGGTTTACTGTGCAACTTTTCTTTCCTTTCTCTTTGGGGCGAAAAATGGGATAGACAATTTATAAAACGTGATGTTATTCAATATTGTAATATGATAAATAAGATAACTATAATGACTGGATTATATACTTTCTTTGGATTTAGGAATGTTATAGGCATTTATGATTGTTATATATTTAATGATGACAAAAGTGGCAATTATAAGAATGAAAATTATGATAACAGTGTCTATAATAACTGCACACGGCCATAATCATCATCAGATTAGTCAGTCACAAGACTGGTGTGGGGGTTGTCTGATCAAGTCACTCCACTGTCACAATATCCTTACCATCATCATCATCACAAGATTAGTGTCTCAAGACTGATGCGACGGGTTGTCTGATCAAGTCACTATACTGTCAAAACAAAATTTTAGAAAAAAAGTCTTAAAAGTCGAGAGGATCGACTTTATTGTCCAGGGTTTAATCCCATATGGCTTGGTCTCCTTCCGCAGGGCGGCCTGCCGAAAGCGTCGCACAAAGCATGAACTCCGTAGCCCGGAATCGAATCCACAAGCTTTGGAGCACAAGGCAGCCGGCTTGACCACTTCGCCACAGAGATTCCCTAAAAACATAATTACTAACATCATCATCATAAGATTAGTCAGAGTTAAAGCTGGGGTAGAGCTTGTCTGATCAAGCCACTCCACTGTCGCATGGGTTCATCATCATCATCATCAGGTAAGTCGGTTTGAAGAATGGTATTGAGGTCATCTAACCTCCATCAACTCTCCAATTCCCTATACTCGCTAACTCTCTTCAGCTCTACTCCATTGACCATGCATGCTTGGCTGATGTTGTTGATTCTTCAATGTCCTGTGTTTCTTTTTCCTTGGATTTTGCTCTCCAGTGTTTTCAATAATAGGTCTCTATGTCTCATATTCTGCCAAATGCTTAATGGGTCAGGTCTTTGTTCTTGTCCCAATTATGCTTGTGGCCAAGCTATCCAGGTATTTATATCTTTGCCTTCCCTATGATCATTCAGCTGTCACCAAGTTCTCACATTTATTATTTATTATTAACATGCCCAGAAATTGCCACTTTCTATGCAAAATATCTCTAATCAATTTACAGCTCTCATTTGTTCCTTGTAGGACTGTCTCATGTTTTTCTTGTAGAATTATCTCATGTTTTTCTTGTAGGACTGTCTCATTTGTTTCTGGAGGATTTTCTCAATTGTTTCTTGTATGACTTTCTCATTTGTTTCTGTATGACTTTCTCATTTGTTTCCCTTTCCCTCAATGACATTCTTTGTGTTTACCTCAGAAACTACAGCTCCACTGCCATTAGATGTTTCTCAGCTTGTCTGCCTAGAGTCCATGTTTCCCAGACATACAACAGTATAGATTCTATATAGCACCTAGTGTCCATGTTTCCCAGACATACAACAGTATAGATTCTATATAGCAATGTAACACTTTTTCTCACTGCAATTGACAGTTTTTTTTTAATGTATGTTTTCCATCTGGCAAGAGGTTACTTTTGCCATGGCGACTCTTGCTTTAATCTCTACAAGTGACGTTTAATCAGATGAAAACCAAATAGTTACACTGGTTCACCAATTTAAGAATTGTGCATACGGCATATTATAACTGCCAGAGCCTGTAATCTTTAAACCTACGGCTTCAGTAAAATCCTTTTGCCAGACCTATCAATAGCACATAATGCCCATAAAGATAACAGTTTGATTTAAAATACTTGTGACAGTTAATAGAAATAACTGGTCACAGTCAGTGTTTGGTGCTGCATTTGGATTCAAACATTGAAACAGTAATGCTGATCTGAATGATATAATGGTGTTGCTGACAATGATAGTTACAATAATGCTGTTAATAAAATAATTAAAATACTGACAGAGCAATTAGCACAACGATAAGATTGTTTATGAGTAAATACCACTACTAAATGGCTCTAGCATACACACATTTGGTGGGTGATATTGACGCTGATTGTCTTTACTTCCTAGAATATTTTGTGGTACCATTTTAGGCAGTGTTGACGTAGAAGCTAGTTTATAAGACATGGCTTCATGGGATTCCATCACATGAGGGCTGCAGGCGAGTGTGCTAGCCACTGCAGTACGGCAGACCGTATCATACACTATGCTGCATGTTAAACCATCTAGTCAGACATGCAATCTAACTGATCTTTCACAAACCAAATCAAATTAAAACACTTGTTTGTCTTATACTTCTGTGCAAGGGAAAGCTGTTGAGAAATATGTGGCCAAGGAGTTAGGATGTCTGCTTCAATTATCAAGGGATGTGTTTTCAAGTCCTCAGCTTGCCAGGGTTTTTGTCTTTCAGAGGCAAAATAAAAATTCTAGTATGTAATTGATGTTTGTACAGGACTCCTTTTGAAGGAATGTGAAGCTCATAGTGAGAACAAGACAAATACCAGTGAATGATGATTTGAGGAAAAGACGGTAGGACATGCATTGGGAAAACCACAGAATAGTATAATTAAAAAGTATGTGTGGAAACTGCCTGGGCAAGTGGATTTTAAACCTCTCAACCCAGACACACCTCCCAGCAGGCACTAGCAATGATAGATGTGCAGTAGTGATAGTTTTTAGTACAAATGAAAGCTGACACATCTCATCTGCATCACCACAATCGGAATACAGTACTGTACTGAAGGTAAGCTTTCATGAGTGGTTCTTCACCAGTGCACACAGACAGGTTTCTTCCAGCTTGTCTCTTCATATTATCTTCCCACATTAACGTTTTGAATCTCTTCTTCATTCCAGTCATCTCTTCATATCGTCTTCCCCCAGTCAAGTTTTTTTTTATCTCTTGCATGTTTACTCTCCATTCTTCCTTAAAACCATCAGTTCGCATTGTCCCCCCACAATTAAAGTGTTGAGTCCACTGCAAGAGGAAAAGATAGAAATACTAAAATAAAAATACAAAAGGCTAAAGGAGCTTTCATAGTACTAGGAAATTTGTGGAAGTCAAAGAAAATTAAATTTTGTATTAAACATAGAATGTTTAACTCTAACATTACATCAGTACTACTGTGTGGATCAGAAACATGAAGAATGACAATAATGACAGCAAGTAAACTACAATCAAAAGATGAGGAATGATGCTGGTGCTGCATAAGACACACACTGAAAAAACCATGAAAACAGTATTTATAACTACCAGGTCTTTTGTCTGGAATCCCTGGACAACTGAAATAGAGAAAGATCTAATGACATAAGGAGAAGATAATTAGAAGCAGAAATGAATAATATGGGAAGGACATGGAAAAAGCTGCATGAGATATTATACAACGGCTTGGGGTGAGTTGGTTGAGGGTTTATGAGCCAGTGGGAGATAAAGAGCAAGAGAAGATCTCCTGTATGTGTGCTCTCAACTCTTCATTCCAGTCCAAACTTCCTATTGTGTAGCCACAGTTAGAGTGTTGTATCACCAACATCCCTGCTCTCCAGTCTTCCTTCCAGTCCAAACTTCATAATGTTCAGCCACAGTCAGAGTGTTGTATCACCTACATATCTGCTCTCCAGTCTTCTTTCAAACCATCTCTATATTTTGTCCAACAATCATTAACGTTTTCCATCTCTTGCAATTTTCTCCATACTTCCATCCAGTACATCTCTCAAATATTACATACTCCAAACACATATCCAAAAACAATAATTGTAACTAGTACATATGTTATATGTGCTCTTGAGTAACATATAATATAACTGTTCACATGTAAAAAAATAATAATGAATCACACTCGTTATGATTGTACAGTTATGAGATGCAGGTGACTAGAAATTTGTTATAAATGCATACAAATGGATAAGGCAAAAATGAAGCACCATGAACAGAGATATGTCGTATATAGAAATGTTGGTCATATATCAGAAAACAGATGCAACAGAACATTACAATAGAGATCAAATCCATATAATAAGCATATCAGAAGTTATCATATTTAAGAAAAACAATGTAACTTTGTTACTTAGAAATAATGTCACAGCACTGATGGCATGTCCATGAGTGTTCAGTCTCAGCCAGCTTACATAAAAGGTGCTGACTGTTCATGTGAAATACACATCTAACAACACAGAACACCAGTAATGCATTCATACAAGGCAGCAACATAGGACCTTAGCAACTTGATCATAAATTAACATAAGATAAAAGTGGGTAGTTTTAAATATCTAGAGACATTTATAACATCAGATGGAAGATGCACAACAGAGATTAAGAGCAGAATGGGGCAAGCAAAGGCTGCCTTTCAGAAAATGAAAAATATCTTATGCAATAAGTTACTATCATTGAATGTAAGAGAGTGCTGAAGTGCTATATAGAACCTGTTTTGCTGTATGGCTGTGAATCTTGGAATGTAAATGAACAAATTAGGAAGAGATTGGAAGCAACAGAGATGTGGTTCCTTAGACACATGTTGCGAATTCTTTGGACTGCCAAAGTAACTAACAATGAATGCCTGAAAGAGGCTAATGAAACTACAACATTATATACAACAATAAGAAATTTTTTTTGGTCATGTGATGAGAAGAGAGTCATTGGAGAACATCGCGACAGCTGGAAAGATCGAGGGGAAGAGAGGCAGAGGTAGACAATGAGAAATTATGCTGGATGGATTGAGACGGTGACATGGAGGAATATCATCAGCAGAGTTAATCCAGAATACCAAAGACCAAGGACCGAGATCTGTGGAGAGTCATAAACGCCTACGCAAGTCGGCATGGCACTTGATGATGATGAAAAGCTGTTTTATAAATGCAGCAAAATGGCATCACACTTACATCATCATCATCATCATCCAGTGCCTTGCCGGCTGGCGTGGGTAATCATGCCTCTTTACGATCTCTGACAGCATGGGTCAATTTGTGTGTTGACTCCATTCCATGCCATGACACAAGACTGTAAAGAATCTTCTCACGCTGTCTTCCTCTATCTCTCTTTCCGCAAATCTTTCTGGTTGTCACGACATGTTCCAGTTTTTGTCTTCTCATAACGTGGCCAATAAACAATGACTGCCTCTTTCTGATGTTTGTGATAAGTTGTCTTTGTGACTTGCTTGATATCCAGATTTGACTGTCCAATTAATTATCAGCTTTCTTTTATAAAACCACATCTCCAAGGCTTCCATGGATATTTTCACCTGTTTACTAATTGTCCATATGACATTTCACACTAAAAAACAAAAATTCAAACAAAAATATATAAACATACAGCTTGCTCTTAGAGGATAAAGAGCTAAAGAAAAGAAGACTGACTTCATTACACCGGGTTTATCCCTCAGGCTCAGTCTTTATGTGCAGAGCAGTAAGTTGCCTGCCAAGACCATCAAACACCATAGCTCCTTTAGTGAGCCCGAAGTCTCCGGAAAAACTACACTCATGGGCTGAACAACGCATTTCAAAAATGAAACCATGATCTTCAGAGAGCAAGGCAGATGGCTTGACTATTTCACCACAGTAGGCCTCACAGTATGCTCTCGTTATGCTACAAGCCAGCTAGAGTTTTACACATATCCAAGCCAAACATGCAAAAACACACTACAAAAAGGGGTTTTGTGCTACAAGCCACTTAAGAGTTTTAGACATATCCGAACCAAACATGCCAAAACTCACTACAGAAAGGGATTATTTCACAGATTCAACCACAATTAGGAGCAGTGGCTGAATGAGGGATCAGAATGTCTGCCTTGCACATTGAGGGACTTGTGTTTGTTCATTGGTAAGGCTCTGGGGCTTTTACCAATAGAAACAGACTAACTGCACAGGGCATTTTAAAAAACCCACCCCCACCCCCTTTTCCCTCTCACTTTGGCTCACTGATAATGACAAATGAGGAGGCATGTGAACTGACTCAGAGTCTTTCATATGGGCTGTAATTAGAGTCCACCAAATGGACAAGTATTATAATGTAAATTTCCATTCACTTAGCATTAAAATTGCAAAAGTACAGCAAAATGAAACAAATTACACGATGACCCTAGTACAGCAATTTAATACCCTCCTCCCCTATACCCCCACCCCCTTTCTGTGTAGAAAATAGCACCCAAGCAAAAGCAGCATTTTACAAGATGAGGAATATGCCATACTATATATATCTTTGTCAATGATGGTGAGAATCAGAATTCATAAGAGCTGTGTGAATTCAATCCTGATGAATACACATGAATCTCATATTTCCTCTCTATCCTGTGTTTTAACCAACAACTGCTAGAGGAATGTCTTCATGACTTTAAGAGCTGTGTGAATTGAATCCTGATGAACACACATGAATCACATATTTCCTCTCTCTCCTGTGTTTTAACCAACAACTGCTAGAGGAATGTCTTCATGACTTCAAGAGCTGTGTGAATTCAATCCTGATGAACACACATGAATCACATATTTCCTCTCTCCTGTGTTTTAACCAACAACTGCTAGAGGAATGTCTTCATGACTTCAAGAGCTGTGTGAATTCAATCCTGATGAACACACATGAATCACATATTTCCTCTCTCTCCTATGTTTTAACCAACAACTGCTAGAGGAATGTCTTCATGACTTCAAGAGCTGTGTGAATTCAATCCTGATGAACACACATGAATCACATATTTCCTCTCCTCCCCTATGTTTTCACCTACACCTGCTATAGGGGTGTCCTCATGACTCCAAGAGCTGTGCCAGCGGTAACCTGGCTACTGGCAGGGTCAACCATGCTGGACGTGTTGACAGTTAAATATCAGACTAAGACAGAGGCAAATAGCAACTGCTTTGCATGTATAAAGAGAACAATCAAAGTTTAGGGGGTTTCAAACCAGACATAATTATTTGTTGAAACCAGATGCACTGCAGCAATGGCCTGTCATTAATCAATGTAATTGGTTTTAGGATTGTGAGATTCTCAATTTGTCACTAATAGTCAAAATACAATCTTTAATATACAAATTACTGGAACTTGTTGTCAATATAAAAAGTCACATCAAGTATTGTCGTCTTCTTCCTTTCTCTGTCTTCCTTTCTTCATCTTTTCTTTTTCTGTTGCTTCTTCCTCCTCCTCCTACTTTGTATCCCCCCAATGGCTTTTCACATACCTAAGGTTACATGATAAACAAGCATACCATAGCAACATTTAAAAAATAACAAATAATCTAAAATAAACAAATATAATTTTCATCATGGACTGTCATGCTAACAATGATTAAAACATGCTGAAATCCACTGAAGTCTTAAGAATGGTGTCTGAGTTTTAAGTAATAACATAACAACACTTAACATATTTTCTGTTGAATTAAGTGATTTTCTGTATTATTATAAATGCTCTAGCAAATATCCAATCTAATGATCAATCATGTTAAGTACATTTAAAATATGATTGCTACAAAAACTAAATAGTGCGATCAGATATGAAAGAGTTATGTTGCAAACTGTGATTATGTATAGTGTAAGTCGAAGTTATCACGTGCCAAGCCCATAAGCATGGTGAGGTCATGTTTCACTATCTTACACAATCACCAGAGTCATGGATTGGCTCTGTATTTTTGTCTCGATTATGCCATGTGGCCAGGCCATCTAGATATTTACTTTGCTTTCTCCTTGATTTTTTTTTCCCAGTCTTGCCAGTTGTCACTAAGTTTCCAGGTTATTTCTTTTCACAACGCGCCCAACACTGTCAACATTTAATTTTTCTAATTAGTAAATAAAGAATTTGAAATCAGCCACTAGCGATCTGGAAGCAAACCGGATTGTACTGATTTTCACAATTGAATAAGCATTGGTCATTTATTAAAAAAACAGCAAACTAGTGAAATTGCCTAGTAAATCACAAATAGCCAAACAATGGCGGGGTTGACTGTGATGTCCTATAAAGAACATATAACTAACACTAAAGTAAAGGACCCTTGTACATGGCTTGAAGCGTGTAGGGTATATGGTGCTAAGGCCATATTTCTGTAGACTCCAGGTGTGACAGTGTCAATATCAATCTCTTCCCAGAAACTGTGATTATACAGATACAATAATAAATTTACTGCTCCAGATTTTAGCTTAAATAAATAATAATTACAGCCTTGTTCAGTCATAACTGACAATGGGGTGATGTGCCCAATGAGGTGGAATTCTCAATTTTCTCAATTTAGAATTCTTTTGGGCAAGAACTGTTCTCCCCTGCTTGTTAAAGTAACCACCTTTCATCAAGTTCAAGAATAATTCCTTACAAGCATATTCGTGAGTTAAGGTCAGAAACTTTTTCGTGCCTGGTTAAATAAAACAATGATAGAAACTAGTTACCTCATACATTCAAACCTTGACCAGAAACAAATGGACATATATCCCGGTCAAATATTCTATTTGGCCAAAAGCTAGTTTATTACATGGTCTTGAATAAGTTAGGACATAAACACAGATATAAATGTTCAGACCTGGTACTGAATATGTTAGGACATAAATAATGACATACATATTTAGACCTGGTATTGAATATGTTAGGACATAAGTACTTATCTAAATATTTAGACCGGGTAATAATAAGTTAGAACAAACATACACATATAAATATTTAGACCTGATATTGAATACGTTAGGGCATAAATATGTGTATAATAGTTTTTACCTAATTCTTTAAAAATGTAAATTAGTAAAATGAATGCTAGCATAGTCTATGAAGTGACCTACTTACTATTTAATGTATGAACATCGTAGATGTTTGTTATAGTTTAGATTAATGATCAACAAACATTACTAACAACTGGTGCCCTGAAGTTACTTCAATCAAATGTTAATTTGTATATACTTGGTTTATGTATAAGTAAAGTAAATGATATTTTTAATATGCCTTAATGAGGTTATTGTGCATATGGTGCTTGCCCCATATTTCTGTAGCCCAAATGGCACTCAACGAGTGATGTGGGTTATATATAACAGACAAAAATGTTACTTTTGTTGACTGCATAATAAAACTGTGTGGTAATTATGTACCCGGATATAATGTAATATTGCCTGGATATAATATAATAATATGCCTGGATATAACATAATGTATTCAAGCTAAAACCTGGAACACTTTATATATTATATGTGTATATATACAGTAAAACCTCGGTTTTTGTCGATAATCCGTCCGAAAACAATCGTGTATATATACACAGTAAAACCTTGGTTTTTGTCGATAACCCGTCCGAAAACAATCGGCAAAATCCGAAACCGACAAACATTGAGGAATTTATTTCCATATCATTCAATGTAAATCCAATTAATTCATGCTACACTCCAAAATACACACCAAAAACACAATTTACAGAGAATAAATATAGTGTTTAATACTATTTTTCAGCCCCAGACTTGTCCGAACTCGCACCTTCACTGTGCCTAGTAACACTTGTGTATGCCAATGCAACTCTTGAATTTTTCAAACCATCCTCTGCTGGCCTTTAAATCATTAAGTACACTAGCACTCGTTCCAGGCATTTTCTTAATGACATCGGCATACAACAGTCACGCCATTTCCATTTTTGATTAATCCAAATTAATTATAACTGTTCAACAACTTCAATTGCTTGCTATCTCTTTTTCGTTAGCATATTCACATAGTTTGCTATATTAGCCTCCTTTATTGCTTTCTTTTTCGCCACTTATCGTGGATGGCGACTTCCCATACATGCTGCACATTTCAGCAATCTTAATGCCGCTCTCGTATTTTTCAATGATTTTCTTCTTCAACTTGATCATGTTGTTGGCCTTCTTCTTCGAAGGGCTGCTGGTTCTGGAAACTTTCATTGGTCCCATAATAAAGCTAACAGGAAAGGGTTAACTTATTAGCAAATGATGCTCACACAATGAGAAACAATGCCAAACTGAGCAGAAGAACGAATGGGTCCCTTTGGTTTTGCAAAATTAGCAACGAGGTTCCATGGGCACACCGATGAAATCCAAGGCAACTGATGAAAACCAAGAAACATTTTTCACTGAAAAAATCATTGAAAACCAAAATCAATGAAAACTCAAGTTTTACTGTATCTATAATAGCTGGGAATGTTTAACGGCTGCTTCTAACAAACTGGTCCCGGTTATGATGGCTTAAAATGTCAGGATAAATGAAGGCTCATGGTTAGCTTTTATGTAACAAGAATTAATAAACTCTTATGCTGGGGGTGATGATGATGTGGTTTACATTGATGGATCTGTGCTACAAAGGCAAAAGTCAGGAGGAAGTTTACAAGCGAGTGTGAGAGACAGAGTCATCACTACACGGAATGGAGCATATCTGACAGCAGACTCCATTATAAGAAGGGAGATTGAGATTGCCACTGCAGCACTGAAATGCCTTAATAATATTTCACCTACAGTGGGGATTATTTTCTCTGATTCTTAGTCCAATCTTTGGATAGTTCAGAATGGATGACTGTAGCACGAGTGGCTGTCACTTATGAAGACCGTAAACTTTAAAGAACTTGTGTGGATCACTTATCCGGGTCAGGCAGCAAAATGTGGGATGTTGCCTTGAAAAGCATCTATCATTGGGGTGTTGATGATGAACAGAAGGGAAGTACTGGAGGATATAAATGGCAGTTTGGTGCCTGATGACATATCTTGGTGACTCTTCTCAGCTGTTGCTAATGGAGTGGGAAATTAAGTATGAAACTGGTCTCAGTGTAATGCAGGCATAGGCATCTCTGCTTTGTGGTTTACTAGCTCACCACAGTGACAATCAGCATGCATGTCCTTCAACATCTGCTGGGAGAGACCAGGTGCTTAAGGACTTATCCTAAGTGTTGTGAAGTTGATTCTCTATCATAAATCAAAAAATGGAACAGTCAAGAAAAGTTGATTGTAAATAATAAATCATACAATAGTCTACAATACACATGTATATATTGAAACAAAAGTATTGTTTGATCCTGAGGACATTCAATAAAATTAAACACGTTTATACCTAAACAGGCTGTAGTCTAGTATGCATAGGGATATATGTACGTATTATGTGTCCTTGGGATCCAACAACACCTTTTTACTTCATTACATACTTTAATATCCTGCTGCAGATAAGATCTGTCTTACCCATACAATACACATGTAATGACGACCAATACAAAACAGGATCAAACCTAGAGCAATTGTGTGTAATAAATAAAGATATTTACAATTCAGTGGTGCAGTAAGTTGCACTCAAAGACCTGATGGGCTGCTCAGGATGTAGTGTCAAACATAAAAGCTGTCTTTGCTGTAGATGATGTGTGAAAAGGAATCAACTTTATAAACCCAGGCTAGCAAGTTTTGTTGAACTCCTTCCAATACCTCAGCTTTACATATGTAATGCATTGTTGGAGATACATATAGTTGCTAATTATATTACAAAATATTATATTACTGATGGCTACTGTGGAGCCACAGTACACTTTAAGCAGCTCTAATGGGAGAAACTACCTGACCACTCTTATAGTCTTTAGGTTCAATAATTCTTGATATCTATTTGTTATTGCCTGTCTGTGAGAAGTGATTTCTTGACTATCAACTAAACTTAAACTAAACTATTTGGAGAAACATGTTTGACAATGATATTACAAAATATTAGCCACTGGTCTCTGTTATGGAGCCAGAGCTCACTTTAACCAGCTCTGATGGAAGAAACTGACCACTCTTCTAGTCTTTAGGTTCATCATCATCATGCTCCATGCCAATAAGCGTTGGCAGTCGTGTTTTGCCATCTTACACGATCTGTGTTCTTGTCTTGACCATGCCACATGGTCAAGTCATCCAGATATTTACTTCTGTCTTCCCCTTGTTCTTTTCCCCTCAATTTTTAAGTTATCCGTTTGTTGACATCTATGCCTTATTGCCTGTCTGTGAGAAACTGATTTCTCGACTATCATTTGGAGAAGCATAGTTTGACAATTATATTACAAAATATAAGTCACTGGTCACTGTTGTGGAGCCACAGCACAATTAGCCAGCTGTGTTGGGAGAAACTGACCACTCTTCTAGTCTTTATGTTTACCAGTTGTTGATATCCATGTGTTATTGCTTGTCAATCACAACTGATTTCTCTACTATCTTTTGGTATTAGCAAAGGATCACTTTCAGTACACACATATCTCTGTAGGTGTTCCAGCCTCATTCTTTATATCACATAAGGAGAAACTCAGCACAGTGCACAAAACTCCATAGCCCTGCCAAGGATCCAAATGTGTATATATACCAGAATCACACATGCTAAAAATATTATTTTTGTGGGTAGCTTTCTTCATTCAAAACATGTTACCCTATTCAGTCTACTCTTTTCAGTTTCCAACTATCAAAGGATTTATAATGTGTGAAATGTGCACATGAGTTCAAGTTTTTTGTCCTTGTCTGAGAAAGCTAGATATCCATTTCACTACCCCATGATCAGAGGGCAGTGCAACTTCCTTTTCATATTGTATACAAATACAGCACAGACCGTGAAATGAATACACCTGTCAAACTGTATAAGCTCTCGACTTTATCAGTTAACCTCCTAGTTTACTCATCTGTCTAAATAAAAAAAGTTGCTTAAAAGTCGACAGGGTCGACTTCATTGCACCAGGTTTTATCCCATATGGCTCAGTCTCTTTCCGCAGCGCGGAAAGCGTCTCACAAAGCACGAACTCCGTAGCTCTAGTGATGACCCATAGGAGTCTCCGAAAAATTTAACTCTTGAACCGAAGGACGCGGTCCGGAATTGAACCCACAACCTTCGGAGCCCGAGTTAAACGGCTTGACCACTTCGCCACGAAGACTCCCATATATGTCTAAATATGTTATCAGATTCTCCACTTATCAATATTTCCTCGATGTTCTTCATGATTTGATAATCTATTCAGCTGAAGATATGAGAGGGAAGCTAATATGCTGGATACATTGCTTCAACAACATCCTCAACACGTACTACATGCTGGAGTGGTTTCATTCAATCACAAGCAACTAATATGGCACAATTTTAGAGCACTGGTTAACCTATCCACCATACAAAGGTTAAAGAATGCATGATCCTTGTATGTATATTCTCAGATTTGGCCATGTGATATGACAGTGAATGTTTAGTTATTTCATAATGGTGACAGAAATGTTCTTCATAGCCTTTTGTCATGGTATGGAATGATGTGTGAACATGAACTGATATATGCAGTTGCCAATCACAAGATTTGAAGAAGCATGATTGCCTTTTTCAGTCAGCAACACAGGTGGTGATTATGAGAAATTCTGCACTGGAGATTAATTTGGCTTTACACAGGGATGCATTGGGGGTTAATTTGTCTATATGCTGGGATGCAGCGGGAAGAGGGGGACTGGGAATGACTTTGTGACTGTGGTGCTTGTTTGAAACTGGACAGTGAGACTTCTGCTTTTTTAAATATTTTCTGCACTGTCTCTGGCTTGTGGTTGAGGCATTTCAATAAAGAATCTGTGTCACAAATTATTAACTAACCCTGCAAGAGAGCAGATTTTACCTCCTTTTAGTAACAGCACAATTAATACAACCTTCATGACTTCAACCTCAATAACGGTTGACAAAGACCAATGGGAAGAAACTTTAGTTTAAAATTCCTGTTACAGTTAAACCAGAAACTCTTAGCTAAACTGTTAACACAAGGGTTTAAAATACTTTTAAAGTGCTTCAGTAATTTCCTTTAGAAATTAGGTTAACAAATACATTAGTATTAATTTGCAGAAGACACAAGAAAAGAAGCTGATATTTTAGGGCACACTAAACCATCTAAATATGTTAATTTCATTAATTTATTAAGTTCAGGGATTTTCCAAGTTTTCACAATTTGATGCAAGATCTCCCAGGGGGCACAACTCTGAAACTAAATTTAAGCATGAATTGCAACATTCCTTGATTTAAAGTAAGCATTATTATGTGTCTATGCATATATCAGAATAATAGGAAAAATAGATAAATTAGCATTACTTTGGGAAATACTAGGTAGGAAAAACAGAGAAAATGTAAGTGGAAAGATTAAATAGCTGGGCAACAAATAAATAATACAAGCAACATTAACTTCATAAAAACATTAGACAACAGGGAGGACTTAAGAGTCATGATCACAAATGTCCACTCCAGACAAGGCACCTGAAGGAAGAGACATGTGTATTGTGCGACTTAATACAATACAATGATTAATTTTCTGGTAAGTAATGCTTAAGTACACAGTATGTAAAATAATGTAACGAGCTCTTTTTAAAATTGTAATGCAAATGTGGTCAAATATGGAAAAGGTAAGTCTCTAAATATATTAAAATGAATATTAAAGTGTTATAATTTATTTTTAAAAGGGGGTTAAAGGTGAGAGGATCAACTTCGCTGCGAAAGGTTATCTTTGAAGTTGACGTGGGTTCGCCTGATGGCGAGGAACACTGGTATTAAGGAAAACTAATCCACGCACAAAATTCAGCCCAATGCTACTAGAAGTAGCGTTATGGACAATGTTTGAGTTCAAAGTGAGCAAATGCCAAAAAAAAAAAAAACTGCAAAAGGTTTTATCCTTATCTGGCTCTGTTGTTCTCCTCAAATTGGTGAGCAGCCTACTTAGTGCATCACACAAAGCACAAACTCCGTAGCTCTAGCAATGACCTCTAGGGGTCTCCGGAAACTCTGCACTCATGGTCTGAATGTCAGTTCGAAAAAAAAAAAATTAACGGCCTTCAGAGAATGAGGCAAATGGCTTGACCATTTTGTCCCTGAGACTGAGTTTAGTAAAATCTAATTTTGCTAAAATTAGAAAGGTGGTATACAGTTACAAGATTATGGCATGGCTGATGGCTTCATCCATTTTGTAATTTTACAATGTTTGTTTCTTTTTTTCTCCAATATAAATTAACACTGATGATGGAGAACTGCTGTGGGAAAGGCTATGTGCTTAGATGGGCCAATTGTAAAACAAGCCTGTGTGTCCACGTGTGACCCTTTGAAAATAAAATGTGTTCGTTCATTTGTCACAGAGAAATTTGGTGAAAATTAGAAAGCTGGTATATAGTTAAAGATTGTGAAGTGTTAGGCTTTCACATATATTAGATCATAGCATATTAAAGCTGGGTGGTCAGGCCCTTTCCTTGAGGCTTTCTTTTCTATAAAATTCCCACAAAATGTATTTATCTGCAACCCACAGTATGATGCTGAGTTGATCTCAGGGCAGTGGAGGTAAGAAAAACATGACAGTCTCGCTAATACTGGAAATTGAAGCATGGATCTTCGTACTAATAACTGAGCCTGCTAAAAACTGCACCACAACATAGTGAAAATAATAAATTTTTTTAACATTGTTACATATGTTTGCAATGATTCACTACTTCAGGATCACAAGGCTTTGCTAAACACACAGTAGAAGTTGCCACTGGGAAGCCAGATTTCATTAGCATGCTGATCAAACATAAAAAGTAAGGGAGCACATTACATAATGGTTGGGATTCAAGCCAAAGAGCCAATCCCACATCACTTATTCCTTGGGACCAACAGAGCTAAAAAAAATAAGTAGTTTGCTAAAAACATGATTTACAAAAAATTAAGTAGCTTGTTAAAACTTCATAAATTTGTCTTGCAGTGAATATGATTACGTACAAAATATTTCATCATGAAGCTAAAACAATGCATGAATGTTTAGCTGTCATTAGTGCATGATGATGGTGCGTCAGAAACTGATGATTTCACTAACCTTATTTGGGCAGTAACATAAACATTTTTTTTGAAAATGTGTCTCAAAGCAGTTTCCTGCTATGATCTCCAACACATTTTGTAGGCCTGAGTGCATGGAGGATTAGTTGGCTAGATAACGAATGTAGGCGTCAAACCCTTGTCTGACCGAACTGATAACATTAACAGTGCAGTTCTGGGCAGTAAAATGCTGGACATAATGCCCTCCAAAAGCCTTGCGCCTTTACATGACTAAATTGTTTTTTTTAATTGCACAACGGGGGGTAATTCAAAGGTCATGTGTGAATGATTGTATTGTTACTGGTTTGCATAAAATTGAGAAAATATTGAAAAACTATGACATTTTAAAAAAAATACCTCATGCTATGAAACCTGGAGTTAAACTATATAAAAGAACACTTCATAAAATGTTAAAAGCATTTCTTCTATAAACATGGAGACTTTACATGAATCAAGGTAATGGGAAATCTGAAAATAATTGGATCCTCCCCAGTACAGAAGGATGTGAAAACCAGTAGCAATCGTAGTAGAACTGCAGAAGAAGATGGCAGTGATAATAGAATGACACTCGTACTGCTGAAAAAGATAGATCTGAATATAAATCAATGAACAGTAGCTGTTACAGATATTTGTCTTACAATGAAAAAATAATGATGAAGATTATAACAATACAACAATTTAACTTCCTTCTGTCTCACTTGCAGGTAAACATAGTAATGTATTCTGTTATTTTGTTCTCAATTTTATGAACATTCATTATGCACTAGAATCAGATTTTGTCCGAGATATGAGTGCTCTCTCTGCATCTCCTTGAGAATTAAACCCATGAAATCCTGAGAGGCCACTTGGACTGTCTTCATCATCTTCATCCACCTCTGGATAGGGTGGAAGTAAGAAATCCACATCCATACTGACGGGACGTGGATCCTCATTGTCATTAACCAAACCACCATAGTTATTCTTGACTGCAGAATGAGCTGCAGAGTTCTGTAAGCTGGTATTGTCATGCGACACACCACCATCACTGCCAATGTGACTACCTAAACTATTGTGATCTAATTCACTTGGTCTCGGATGGCTATTGTAGTATGACTGCAGATCACCTTGATCACCAACTGGACTTAATATATTACTATTTGATGATGTAAAAGAATTGTTACTGAAAGCGCTGATACCGTTTCTGTTGGGAACACCAAACACAGGATGAGTGAACTCAATCCCTGGGTATAATGGAAGTCTTGGAATGTGATTCCTTCTGGTTAGGGAATTTGAATTTGAACCTCCACCATCACTGTAATCTGGCACACTGTCACGCCTGGGGTATGTGGGTGGAGGTATAAACATTGGCTGTGGAATAACCCTACTGGGTAGTCTGGTTAAAGGATGCTCCCGCATGTTGTAACCATTTGCAGAGTTATAAACCCCTGATAGATTTAAAGGTCGTAGGGGAGGTCGAACTGTAGACATAAGTTCAGTATTGGTGTCACTTTCATCAGGTTGTTCTGCTCGGCTAGGAAAGGCACTTGACTGTCCTGGTTCAGATCGTAATGGATCTTTGAATGATACTGAAGATGCCAGTGGCATTGGACTGACCCTAGACTTCTGGTTACTGCGTGTTAGTGTGTCATTGTCGGAATCAAACTTGAAAGAGCTGGGGGAATCTCCACGGAATGTTGCAAATATTCTTTCCTTTTGAAGAAGAGGTGACAGCCTATGGGAGATTCCACTTTTGACTGAAATAGGGGTAGCAGCTTGGGCTCGAGCTGAAAATTTAAAAAGAGAGAGCAATTAAATGTAACATTAATAGATTTAATTTATACTACACATAAACAACTTTTATTTCGTAATATTAATGGAGCCAAATGGCAAATATTAAGCTAAATCTATATATATAAAATACAATGTATGTCTGTCTGTATGTATGTTATTTATGCGTTCGCGAACGGTCCATCTGATTGAGATGAAATTTTCTACACGTGTTCTTCTCATTTTCATGCTGCCAACTGGCATAGTTTGTTAGTTTATAAACAGTTATTTACGTAATGAAATTTAATTTTGTAACTACATTATAATTTATATATATATATATATATATATATATATATATATATATATATATATATATATATATATATATATAGCAAGGGGACTTAATTTAAGACACGTTATATCAAGGGACATAACTTTTAATAGCATTGCTACATATGTAATTAAAATAATTGTTGCATATTTCTCAAATAGATGGACCATTTCTCTACAGTTATCTACAGGCATATGCATTATAATATACAATGATAAAATCTTTAAGGCATTTTCAAAGTTTTCATAAAAATAATGCATCTATTTAAATAGTGAAAATTTTCAAACTCATCTTTTTATTTGTCTTCCCGTAGTGAATTTGAATAACGAAGACACAAACAATAGATTGCACGATTTATTGCCTGGCATATTTCGCTGCATCTCGTCAGGTACATACTGCAGAAATCACACAACTTACGTGAAATTAACTAGATAAATCCTTCAAGTTGAAATATACACAATTTCGCACAGTAATGTCACTTATCTACCACGGTAATTTTAAGCTGACTAACATGTCTTTCTGTTTACACAATTCTGGCTTGCGTTGATAGATCATAATTGCTTCTGCAAATTTTAACAAGCGAGTATTTTGTGTTCTAAACAACACGCGAAATGCAGTGTCTCTGGACACAACGTGACCACTGGCGACAATGTGTCTGCCGATTGAAGATGCCGGGAGCTTCCGGTGTGTCGGCTCCTCGCGGCTAGCCACTCCTGTGTGTTGTATCTTGTTGACCCATTGAGGTATGTGTTCTGACACCCGTTTGTTAAGCTGTCTCTCCGTTCGACCAATGTAAACGGCCTGGCATCTACATGTGAATTGGTAAATACAATTGTTTGTGGCGTACAGAGGAACAGGCTCTTTGACTGTTGGTGTAGGAATGGGTACGGTTTTACATCTAATGACTGGAGTTGCCGCACAGAATGTTCGACCTACTGCTGTAGTAAGCCGGTCTTGTAGACGTTGCATTACGTCATCCCCTCGAAAGGTTAGCTGGATGAATACCTTGAGTTTAGGGACTGTAGTTACAAAGCAGACGTAACTACAGTCCCTAAACTCAAGGTATTCATCCAGCTAACCTTTCGAGGGGATGACGTAATGCAACGTCTACAAGACCGGCTTACTACAGCAGTAGGTCGAACATTCTGTGCGGCAACTCCAGTCATTAGATGTAAAACCGTACCCATTCCTACACCAACAGTCAAAGAGCCTGTTCCTCTGTACGCCACAAACAATTGTATTTACCAATTCACATGTAGATGCCAGGCCGTTTACATTGGTCGAACGGAGAGACAGCTTAACAAACGGGTGTCAGAACACATACCTCAATGGGTCAACAAGATACAACACACAGGAGTGGCTAGCCGCGAGGAGCCGACACACCGGAAGCTCCCGGCGTCTTCAATCGGCAGACACATTGTCGCCAGTGGTCACGTTGTGTCCAGAGACACTGCATTTCGCGTGTTGTTTAGAACACAAAATACTCGCTTGTTAAAATTTGCAGAAGCAATTATGATTTATCAACGCAAGCCAGAATTGTGTAAACAGAAAGACATGTTAGTCAGCTTAAAATTACCGTGGTAGATAAGTGACATTACTGTGCGAAATTGTGTATATTTCAACTTGAAGGATTTATCTAGTTAATTTCACGTAAGTTGTGTGATTTCTGCAGTATGTACCTGACGAGATGCAGCGAAATATGCCAGGCAATAAATCGTGCAATCTATTGTTTGTGTCTTCGTTATTCAAATTTTTATTTGTCGTCAACAGCACATTTTATTTTTTTTTAAACATTCACATGTGTATGGCACGTTACACCCACGCTGGGTATTTATGATGCCCATGTTAAACATTGCCTCAACGAGTTACTTTTCATGCATTTTTTTTTTCATGCATGTTGCTCTTCTGTTGCCAAAGAATTGCTTCATAAGAGATGTTGAATGAAAGAATGTATGAGAGGAAATAGAGAAGAAGGGCAGAATATTGGACGGGCCTGCGTGCCCAATTCTTAACCCTTTGAAAATAAAGATTTTCGTTCGTAAAAAAAAAAAAAAAGAAGGTAGTTGCATATCCTTTGCAGTACTCTGCAGTCAACCAACTGCCCATCATTTATTGGCTGCTCGTGATATCTTGGTACGTTTACTTTAGATAGATCTCTTCCAATCATATTTTCTACTATCAATCTATCTATTCTTCTATTCTATCTATATTTTTAACGGGAATGGGCCAAACATAGATAGATAGATGGATGGATGGATGGATGGATCCCCGCCAGGGGCTGGGCGAAGCCGGGCCGGGTCCTATGGATGGATCCCCGCCAGGGGCTGGGCAAAGCCGGGTCAGGTCCTATGGATGGATGGATGGATGGATAGATAGACAGCCGGGTCGTCAGACAGACAGACAGACAGACAGATAGATAGAGGGGTAGGCAGGCAGGCAGACAGATAGATAGATCCCTGCCAGGGGCTGGGCGAAGCCGGGCCGGGTGAGCTAGTGAGTAATAAAAGCTAAAGCTTTCTACCAGTTTACTTATTATTCCTCAAGCATATTATTAATGTCCTGTAAATAATTCTGGTTTCCTAAATATGTTCATGCTTTATAAGTCAAATTGGTTTCTCTAGTATTCTTTCAACATCTCCATTCCCCACCAACCTCTTCACTACAACTATAAATATATTAACTCATAATATACTTCTCAAGCCACCAAATGTTCATTAGTTGCTCAATTCACCATTAAATGGTGACTGGTTGATCAGCTCACCCAAAATGATGTGTTGTTCAATACATCATTACATGCTGATTGATTTCTCTGTACAACACCAAATGCTGAATTCACCATCAAAGCCTTACTATATCATCAAAACACTTTTTTTTATTATTAAGAAAACTAGAGAAAGCAAGAAGTAATCAATGAATAGGTGGTGATTTATATAATGAATTCACTTTAAATCATTGTTGTCTCTTTCACTCTAGATGTTTAGTACTTTTACCCACTCTCTCCTAGTGCTTTTTAAAATGTTGTATACTTGACCTCCTACAGGCCCAGAGCACTTGCACTTTTATCTTCTCTGTCACAGTTTCCATTTTAAATTTTCTATGTCTGTTACTTCATCTCCTTTAATCCTAGACTATTAGTACTTTTACCTTCTTCCTCCTAGTTTTTATTTTAAATATTCTAGGCTTGTTACTATATCTTCTCCAGTCCGATAGCACTTTTACCCATTCTGTCTTAGTTATTTTACATTCCTATGTTTGTTACTTCGTTTTCTACAGTTCTAACATTAGTACTTTTTTTTTACTTTTGGGGGATGCGTGGTCTCGAGGTATGGTGTCCGCCTCAAGTGCTGGAGGTCCAGGGTTCATGCCCCAGTGAGGACCGGGATTTATTTCACGTGGACTTCTAGTAATAAAATTTTCCCTGGTCTCTGGGTAGTGAGATCGGACTCCCGTGTGTATTGTTGCGCATTAAAAAAATCCCTTGGCCATTTGAAATCGAAAAAGAGTAGCCTAACGGCGCTGCCCGAGCAAAATTTTCAAGTTAAAAATCTACCCAAAGTATTTCAGGATCCTCGTCGGTGCTACGGAGTTCGTGCACTGAGCTGAGTTTCTCCAGACTCAGGTTTGAGTTAGGAGGAGAACAGAGCACTTATGGGTTACACCTGTGTGCCGTGATGTTGATCCATCGACTAAACTAAACGTACTTTTACCTACTATGCCCCAGTTTTTATTTTAAACATTCTATGCTCGTTACTTCATCTCCTTCAATCTTATACCTCTAGTACTTTTACCTTCTCTGTCCAAGTTTTTATTTAACATTCTCCTTGCTTAAACCTTTAGTACTTTTACCTACTTTTTCTACCTACTTTTACCTACTATTTTAAATTGTCCATCCTTAAACCTTTAGTACTTTTAACTATTCTGTCCAAGTTTTTATTTTAAATTTGTCATGCCTTCATCTTCTTCAGTCTTAAGCCGTTCATACTTTTACACATTCTGTTCTAATGTTTATTTTAAATATTCACATGGGTTGTAGCTTATCATAAAATAAGCCATCTGCTCGTACTTAAAGTTAAAAATACAATGAGCGATCTGCTATACAAAATGTTAGCAGTGAAGCATTAAGTTCAGAAACAATAATGCATGAGTATTGGAATCTGTGAGTAACCTTTTTCATGTTTGGCAGCTGCTGCAGCATTGTTAACATCTACATCACTTCCTCCTCGCCCACTGTCGCTAGTACTGTCATCACAAGATGTGTCATCAAAAGTGTCATTAGTCCTCTTGGATAGTGAGTTATCAAGTTTCTGGGGAAAATAAACAGCTTGAGTTTAAGGCAATTGTTCATGAAGGATAAAATACTGACATTTAGTAAAAAAAAAAAAAACATCTTGCAATTGTTCATGAAGGATACAATACTGTTAGATTTAAAAAAAAAAAAAAAATCTTCCTGTGTTAAAATGTTCTTTCTACTTTTGTGTTACTCTTTTTAGGAGAGTGCGTGAAACTTAATTTTGCACCACAGGGGTCAGTATGTCTGCTTTGGCATTTGTAGGGTTTGTTTTCACTAGACAGATTCCATCTAAGGTAATGGAGTCTATCTACCCTTGAGTAGGTTTGTCTGTCTTTACAATTGTACCAAGACAGCGACCTTATAGTCTACTCCTGCAATTTCCAACTACCATTGGATTTTTTACATGCACAACTTGCATACAGGATCTACTGGTTTCTTTTTCACCCTTATCTGAGAAGTGTAGGTATTGGATCTCACAATCCAAGAGACCTGGGAAATGTGTGATATTATTAGATACTAATGGTTGTTGGAAAAATTCACAGCTCTATACTGAGATCCAACCCTGTTAGTGACTCCTGAGAGTTTGTCACTGCAGCTATGGAGTTCAGGCTTTGTGAGACACTTTTGACAGGCCGTTCTG
Organism: Cepaea hortensis; assembly: GCA_963921405.1. NCBI lineage: Eukaryota > Metazoa > Mollusca > Gastropoda > Stylommatophora > Helicidae > Cepaea > Cepaea hortensis. The sequence continues at coordinate 94,450,300 of OY992879.1, read as the reverse complement.
CGGAAAGAGCCATATGGAATAAAATATGATGTAATGAAGTTGAACCTCTTGCTTTGTAACCCCTTTTTTTTAAATACATGACCGCCAGGACAGCATACAAACATGCTAGCCATTGTGCTACTGTGGCTTGCCCAAGATATTTTGCTGCAAACTGACCATAAGACACAATTTAGCACCATCAGTAAATTTGTATGATGACATGATGTCATAACATCACCACCTCGTGACCATCCATCCATCCAGTGCCATGCCAATATGTGTGGGCGGTCATGTTCTGCCATCTCACTCGATCACCAGAGTCGTGGATCAGCTCCGTGTTTCTGTCTCGACCATGCCATGTGGCCAAACCATCCAGGTATTTACTTCTCAGTCTTCCCCTTGGTCTCTTCCCTTCGATCTTGCCAGTTGTCACCAATTTCTCCAAGTCATTTCTTCTCATAACATGCCCAAAAACTTTTGACTGTCTACGTCTAATGACTCTAATCAGTTTACGATCTCCATTTGTTTCTTGAAGGACTTGTTCTTGGTTTTTCTGTCTGTCCATTGTATTCTTTGCATTTTCCTCAGAAACCACATTTCCACAGCCATCAGCTATTTTTCAGCTTGACTATTCATTGTCCATGCTTCACATCCATACAAAAGTACAGGTTCTATGTAGCACTTCAACACTCTTTTTCTCGTTTCAATTGATATCTTTTTATTGGTCAGTTTGTTTTTCATCTTGCAAAAGGCTACCTTCGCAGTAGCAATTTTTGTTCTATTCTCTTCAAGGCATCTCCCATCAGATGTTATGACTGTTTCTAGATAACTGTACCGTTTCACTTGCTTAAGAATATGCCCATTTACTCATAAATCACATTGTGGTATTTCCTTCTTCCCAGTGACGACCATAATCTGTGTCTTCTTACTATTCAATTCTAACCCTAGTTGTTCACTGTGTGCAACAACTACATCTACTACATGTTGCAGGTTCTGTTCATTGTCTGCAATCAATACCGTATCATCCACATATCTATTGTTATTGACGTATCGCTGTAGAATTCTGAGCTTGGTATAGTTTTAAGGCATTTTGAAATCTTCTGTTGATGAGAATGTAATCAATCTGATTTCTGATCTTATGATCAGGACTCCTCCATGTCCATAATCTCCTTGGGTGCTACTGATACCAGGTGTTTCCAACAATCCAGTCATCGTGGCAGAAGACTGTTAATAAGTATATGTGACAAGGGACTTTTCTGAAGATGCAGGAATGGACTAAGGTTAGCAAGGATTGAAGTAGCTATGATTGTGCAGAGCACAGCTTGTGACTGTTATAGTGGGGAAGGCTTGGAGAGGGCAATGAGATTTCTGCAACACAGTTCCTATGGAGATTTTGTTTTTTCTTCTTGTGCTTGCTTGTATAACAGTAAGGGATTTAGGTTAGTAGTTAGAGAGTTAATGAATGCTGCGCATTCATTAACTAATGGGGAAATAAAGTTAGTGAACGTGTGAGCATGAATGGGTTTAGGTATCCAGGGGTTGCTCACACGTCACTGGGGATTTGGCCATGAGAAGAACAACAAAGATGGCTGTATTTACATCGGCAGCATGAAAATGTAATTGATTGACTCAATAAACCTTTTATACACTACAACGCGGAGTTTGTCATCTATATTGATATCAGCCACTAACGATTCACAGCCAGGCCATGTTCACACTGTGATATGACCTGATTTGGTGCCGTGACCAGGATTTCGGAATCGTGCTGTCGCGGCCACCACTGATCACAGAGGTCCTCATAAAATAAATCAAATTGGAATATAGAAGTCAACAGAAGTCATGGAAGGTTGTGTTGAAGTACTGCACTCTGGAGGAACAACTTATGTCATATTTTCAAGTCTTTGTGATGGGGTTGATGGTTGTTAGAACCGCCAAACACATAATGTTCCGAGTGGTGAAACAGAGCAGCCATCGTCAATCTTGAATCCTGTGTTGACCTGCTCGTTTTTTTCAAAACGTATGGATGTTCCAGATATGCTGCCGTGAAATCTAGTCTTGCTGGAACTGTCGATTTAACCGTTATCGTCTGAAGTACATTGAAGGTGACCTTGGTAGTCTGAAGATAAAGTCCGGAGTTGTTGATCAACGCTTATAGTGAGCCGGCTCAATCAATCAATCAATCAATCAATCAATCAATTGAGTATTGTCTCGATCGTTGTCATTTCAAATCCAGACAAGCACAATCAGCGGCATGAAGACGACTAGAAGGCACCGACTTCGATTGAAGTGAGGAATCCAGAGGCTCTTCCTTTTCTTTTCCTGCGAGAGAAGAAGACAACCTTCAAGTTTGTCGATTGGGCATTACACTCCTTCAAATTTTGTCGATTGGGCATTACACTCCTTTAAGTTTGTCGATTGGGCATTACACTCCTTCAAGTTTGTCGATTGGGCATTACACTCCTTCAAGTTTGTCGATTGGGCATTACACTCCTTCAAGTTTGTCGATTGGGCATTACACTCCTTCAAGTTTGTCGATTGGGCATTACACTCCTTCAAGTTTGTCGATTGGGCATTACACTCCTTCAAGTTTGTCGATTGGGCGTTACACTCCTTCAATTTTTTCGATTGGGCGTCATACTCCTTCAATTTTTTCGATTGGACGACAACCATACTCTGCGAGACGCTGGAATTGTTCTAAAATTTTTACAACGGTGGATCATCAGTTTTGAATAAGAAAAACGATTGGACAAACGACAGGACTATAAGTATAGCAGGTATTGTTAAATTTTAGATTAAGATGTCTAACTGCTGTATTTAGGACATATTAATATATTAGATTGTTTGGTACTGCTGTATTTTCCATTTCAGATTTTTTTTAGAATGGAAGCCCAAGATCTTTCACAAGTACTTAGTGGAGTTGGTAGGGCAATATCATAGTTGGACTAGGGAGTTCTAGACTTTGCAAGGTTTCTCAAACGGTAATTAGTTGTTAATTAGAAAATTGATTGATGTAAATTACAAATATTACAGCACTTTGCAGGGTTACTCAAACGGTAATTAGTTTATAATTAGAAAACTGATTGATGTAATTTACAAATATTGCAGCATTGCAAAGGATGAGGCTTCGTTAACTCAGGTACTAAGAAGCAGATAGAAGAAGATATTGATTTTAGGCTGAGATAGCATAAAGAGTAAAAATGCACCTGAGCAGAGACTTAGGACGCGTGACTGCATGGTTAGGAGAGTTAAAGGTAGCAGTCAGCGAGGTAGAATGTTTCGTACACTGGTTACAGAGTAAAACAACTAATGTAGGAAATAATGAGATAAAAAGGAACAACAAGAATAGCCGAGGACAGCCACTAGTTAATGAAAATAGAGGGCAGTATAGAAGCACTTACGTTAATCCAAATATGACTAGGGTTAGGAGCTGGTATAATGATCAAGGATACAGAAATGGGCATGAGAGAAACCTTTTAAAGAAATCAAGGGGTTGGCCCTCCCACAGTGCAACCGCAAGAAAAAGACGTGACGACTGGTTTGAGCAAAGACAAAGACAATATTTGAAGTCAGGATCGAAGGACAGAGTAGAACACACAGATAAGAATTAAACGACTCCTAAAGTACTTGCCAATATTAGGATTGGACAGGAAAAGAAGACGACGGTATTAGTAAAGAAAATAAACCGAAAGACACAGACGCAGGCAGGTAATACGATAGAAAATAGTACGCAGACTCAGGTAGATATTGTAGAGAAAAATACCCAAGTGCAACCGACTAAGAAAATAGCAAGGGGAACGCAGACTATTAAGACGCTAGAAGTTGCAGCACCACCTCAAGTGAAATTTGAAAAGTTTGCGCCAGTCAAAATTAAAGAGGATGTTCCGGCAGAACGTAAGCCGCCGTTAAAACCAAGAAACACCAGGATGAAAATTAGAAAAAGTGCTGGGACTAGGACTGCGACCAGTCTATTAGTAAATGTAGGAGATGACACGACAGAGGCATCAGACTTGTCAGAGTGGGACGTTAAATGTATTCCCGACCGGAGGGGTGGTCCTAGAAGTAAGAAATTTGGCAGGGGTGAGAGTTCCAACTATAAGGATGTCGCTTCCTCCTCTACAGCATATAGTAAACAAGCTGGGAGAACAACTATAGTTAGTGAATCTTCAGAGGACGAGATAGGAAGATATAAGACATATAAGACGTGTACTGAAAATGGCGAGCAGACTGATGAAGTAAAGACACGAACAGCAAATAGAGGTAACAGAAAGAAAGCAATTAAGGAGAAAAGGCAGGTAGCGGGAATTTCTATTAACCCGACTTATACAGAGGATGATGCACGGAAAATCAAAGAATATAGGATGCTGCGACCACAATATTTTACAGGAAGCTCTAAGTATTAAGAGGAAGAAGCAGATCATTATTATAGGAGAAACTCTAAGTTTGATGCTCATTGGGTCCCGGGATATTATATTTTAGATAAAAAGGGTCCAGTATCATATACTATAAAAAATCTAATTACAGGGCATGTTGCACGTTCACACGTAGAGCACTTAAGACGGGATAATGAGGAAAAAGATGCAGAGGATAATAATAATTATTATTATTCAGAAGAATTATTTTCAAATGGACAGATTATCAGACAAACGGAATATCCAATACCTATAGATAATGGGAGAGAATTGGTACAAAAACAAATAATAACAGCATCTACTGCAGGTGAACAAGAAGAAACAATACCAAAAACGATTGTGACAGAGGAAAACAACACGTATGACGGTTATAATAGTGAAGAATCGATCAAAGAAAAAATAGACGCTCCATTTATGAATACTAGACAGGCAGTAAAAAGAAAGTTAGATAGACAGAAAGAAAGAGAAATTAAGAGGCAAAGGAAATTTAGAGAAAATTCCTCAAGTGATGAAGATATGCCACTATTTGAAAAGTCATTAAGACATCAAGGTAGAAAGATTAGATTGGATTTAGAAAGGAAAAGATTAGCGGTTGCTAGTAATGGGTATACAGATGCGGAACAAGAGATGGATGAAGAATCAGAAACTGATGAGGATGGTGATATGAAAGAAGATATTTCTCCTCGGGAAGATGACGACATTGATGTAGATATTGCACTTATAGAAAAAAAATTTGAAGTTATTAAGAAAATGGAGAAGTGATGAATAGCTTGGTAGAATATTCTGCAGATTGCAGATAGAAGAAGAACTTGGACACGGTAATTGTGAATTTCAAATGAAGAAGGTTAGCAAATAACTTAATCAAGAGTTGTTGAGAGTTGTCGTGATGAGTAGACATAATATTGTATTAAGTTAGGAGTGATTGATATATGCTTTATTATCATTTTGATTTTTAAGTTTGAAGTGTTGAGTTTTTCTTAGACGGAAAATGATTGATTAGTAGTCATAATATAATATGGTGTATGTATATATATGATTTTTCATTTCATCACATATGTTTATTTTGAATAATGTGTGGGGATAAAAATGATGTCAAAGAATGAGGGGGTTGATATTGTTTGCTCTATTGTTTTGACTTCAATTGTTCTTTATAAAATGTGATGATATGTTACCTTAGCTGGTTATTTTAACAAAACTTTGGTTTTATTTTTTTGAGTTACCCTGGGTGTGTTTAAAATAATTTGTAGGTTGACGTTCAGTTATGGGGAAAAATGAAGAGTTGTTTTTGGGAGCTTGCAGAAAATATGAAACATAGAGTAAGGGCCATGCTTCGTTTTACGAATTTTGTGACTTGAAGTTGAGTTGCTTAACGTGTATAACGTTTATAAATAGAAATTGAGGGTGAAATATGATTGAGTTAAGGGGGAAGTGTTATGATTAGCGAAGTAACTCAGTATATAGTAGATAATTACATGGGGGTTGGAAAGAGTTAAACCGTTAAAAATGGTTTGGGGGATTGAATTAGGGACTACATTAGACGGTTCGTAATGTAAATACATGGATTGAAAGCCATGGATGAGGGGAATGACGGGCGATACTGGGTAAATGTGGGTTGAAATAGGAGCTGGGTTGAACAGCGCTTAATGGGAGAATATGGGGGGAATGCCAGGTTGAATTTTGGCATTCAAATAAGTGGACTCTGGAGGTTTTGAAGGAATGATTGAACTTGACGAGGTGAATAATACAAAAGGTTGTAGTTTTGGATTAACATAACTTTTTGATAACAAAAATTATTATTGACGGCAATGAAGATAAATTTTGAAAACTTTATAAAGTTTTGAGAATGCATGGGAAGAGAAATGTGATTACTTCTTACTATTTTCTTACTTTCTAATTTCCTTCGGTGCGCACCAAACCAATCTAAACTAAACTTTTTTCTGTCTATCATGGAATAGTCAGAATGTGATTAAGTGAGAAAAAGATAAGGAAAATATCTTCAATTTTTGTGAATCATAATTTAGATGGACACTTTAAAAGCGGTTCGCTTATAGAGAGTTTTGTAGAGAGTTTTGTAGAGAGTTTATAGTAGGGTTTTGTATTACTGACATTGAATAAAGTATGTCTCTGGTTAGCGTTTGGCTATGATGAGATAGGAGGATGAGATTTGAATTATGAAATATATGTTGAGGGATTGTTGGGCAGATGTGGTATAGAAGAAGAAATATTTCAGTAGAGTTAAGTGTTTAAGGGTTGGGGTTGAGACTTTTCCAGAGAAAAAGTCTTCTTGAAGAAGGGGAGGTATATAACAGTAAGGGATTTAGGTTAGTAGTTAGAGAGTTAATGAATGCTGCACATTCATTAACTAATGGGGAAATAAAGTTAGTGAACGTGTGAGCACGAATGGGTTTAGGTATCCAGGGGTTGCTCACACGTCACTGGGGATTCGGCCATGAGAAGAACAACAAAGATGGCTGTATTTACATCGGCAGCATGAAAATGTAATTGATTGACTCAATAAACCTTTTATACACTACAACACGGAGTTTGTCATCTATATTGATATCAGCCACTAACGATTCACAGCCAGGCCATGTTCACACTGTGATACTTGCTTTGAACTCAAGCGTAGTCCATACACACTACTTCTAGTGGTGCCGGACTAACTTTTGCGTATGGATTAGCTTTCCCTGTTAACAGTGTCCCTTGCCATCAGGTGAACCCATTCCGACTTCAGAGGTACTTGTAATTTACATCCCCAAATCAAGGACGAGAGGTCAACATTTTAGTCCGACTGTTCGGTGTAGGGGTTGAACCCCTTACCTCGGCATCGACATGTTTAAGAACATGCGTTCTTATCCATTTGGCCATGCTGACCTACCCTGTGGATCGGAAGAAAAGTCTCTACACCAGCATCACTCCAGTAGATGCAAATCCAATTTTGGGCCTAGACAACCTGAACATGAACAGGGCTTCAGAGTTATTGTTATACTTTAGTGCTGGCTCTATGGCAAAGGGGTTACGGACACAATTTGTAATCCTGCATACCGCGTTTGAAACACAGCTGCTGGCAATTTGGAAGCAGGCTGCCTTGCATTGGATTTCATACAATTGTATGAGTGTCGATCTTGCAGAAAGCAATGGAAAACTACTGAACATAAACGTGCCATGAAATCACAAACAGCAAATAAACAAATATGCTGGGGTTGACTGCAATGGCCTGTAAAGGTTATGCAACTAACTTTTTTAGTGTCTCTGTATTCCACACAAACCACATCTTGGTAAGTGTGATACAGTATGCCTTGTAAACATATACTAACCATGCTAATGGTATTCAAGGTGTGTGAGTGTCTGTGTGAATGTGTGGAGGGGTGTGTGTGAGTGGATTGATTGTGTTTATGTGTAGGCGTGTGGGTACGCAGGTTAGTTACTAGGTGGGTTGCTGGGTGGGTAAGATTCAGGCAGACAGCCATGCATGTATATAAAGAAGCCTGCATGTTTACAGCAAATCTTTTACCAAATAAATCATCATGGCCCAGAGAGAATGATGCTGCTGGACATGACCTGATGTCATGGACAACACTCAGTACTCCAAAGAAAGGCCAGTAAAACACATAATCAGACTGCAAATGCCATCATTAGCACTGAGACTCTTCACTGGCTGTTGAAGATGACTGAGCACATATGGGAATGTCCTGAGTGATGTCATGTTGCTTCTTGACTCAACCCAACTCAACTTCTAGACATTAGTAACAACCACCTGCTGGTTAACCAAGCTCTAGCATTCCTTACCTGTTTGTTCAGTGACCCCTTTCTAAAGCCTGGAGAAAAGATGTCTTCGTGAGACTTGAATGTGGAGAATTGACCATCGTCTGTCTGATCCAGATCTAGTGTGTTCATCGTATCGTTTAATCCGCTCCTTGAAATCTCAATAATCTGTTACAGGGACGTCAATTTTAAATTAAGTGAATAAAAAACACGTGTGTTCTAATGGATTATTATTTTGACCATGAAGTATTTTTTTTCTTTGTTCGCTCATTTTAAACTTGAGTGCAGTCCGCACTCTACGAGTAGTGAGTTAGTTAGTCTTTCCTCTTGAGCCCAAAGCGGCGCATAGGGCAGAAGTCATGGCTCTTCATGTCTGGTGGTTCGCTGCCACCTGTAGTAGATCTTGGATGTTTGTTTGGCTGTTGAATGCGCCCTCTCTGATGATGGTTCTGCACAGGGTCTCTCTTGGTCTTCCCCATTTTCTTTTCCCTAGCGGTGTCCATATGAGGGCTTGGTAGGGGTGTCTTGTCTTGTACATTCTGAGAACATGGCCGATGTAGTTCCAACGGTGTTTTCTTATAAAATTGGATACAATATCTTGATTAGTCTTGGGCGCGTCGTCGTCATTCGCACTGCGAGCGCTAACAAGTCAAGTCGCATTATTCTGTCAAGAAGCCTGATCAACGGGAAAATGTCACGTGGAAAATCCAACAACAAGAAACACGTTGTTGCCAAGATGTGCAGCGTGGGAGCCGACAACAAGAAGAAGAACGTCGAGAGCCCACCTGCTTGCTGCATCAAAGAGCCTGATATTATAGCTATTACTGAAGCTACCACGAGGGTGAAGATAGACAGCCCACCACAGTCAAGAACCAAGACAGCAGAGAAGGAGGAGAAAGACATCAGAGTCGGAAACACCGACTCAAAAACAGTCCGATGGGTTGTCAAGTGGATTCCTGTGGAGCTGACAGTTGAAGAAATCCTGAAGCAGCTACGTGAAGAGAATCTTCACATCCGATTCTTGAAGGCGGAGCGGATCCTCACCCACTCCAAGATACCTACAACTTTGGCAGTGGTGACATCGGAGGGCAGCGAAATGCCGACCACAGTATCATTCAACAAGAGAATACAGCAACCAGAGAGATTCATCCCAAGAATCACTCAATGTTCCAGATGTCAGAAGGCCGGCCACAGCAGAACTACGTGTCACAGTAATACGGAAATCTGCCGATACTGCGCCGATCACCACGCCTTCAACGAGTATCCGCTGGCCAAGCTGGACACGGACTTCCGAGCACCCAACAACAAAAGAAAGTGCGCCAACTGCCTGGGCAAACATGGAGCAAGATACCTGGGCTGTCCGTACCTGCAAAGACACAGAGACGTCTTAATGATCGCCACCATCACAAAGCAACCATTCAAGGAAGCAATGCGGAGGGGCGAGACAGCCACTGTTATAGCACAAGCTGAAAGAGATCAACTTCAAAAGCAGATAGACGAGTTGAAGAATCAAGTCAAGGCACTGCTGACGACGACTCCGACCGGCGATAATGAGACGCTGCTGGCCGACATGAAAGAAATCCAGCACAACTTCAAACAAGAAATGGAGCGCTTGGTCGAGATGAAGAAGGAGAACGAAAAAATCCTACAAATGATCAAGGCCGAAAGAGAATTGCTTAGGGCTGAAATGGAACTCTCTCAAAACAAACCAACAGAAGCCATACAAGAACTCACAGAGAAACCGCAAGATGAAAACCAAGAGACCGAACCTGAACCACAAGCTACAGCCAGCAGCCCAGCCGCGATACCCGAGGCAGACAAAGAGAAACCAATATCTCGCCAGACATCCGAAGAAAACCGAGAAGGGCACCCGGATGATGGCACAAAGAGACCACAATGTACCTTGGAGAGCCTACGGGCAAGTCAAAGATCGGAGGCACTCAGGCGCAAGGAATTCAAAAGGTGTTGGATTGAAAGAGAAAAGAAAAAACCCAAGAAATAGAGGTTACCGGTAGATTACCCAACTACAATTCTGGAACAGGATACCGACTACTCGTACTACAAAGAAGACAGAGAGAGAAAGCTATATCTGTCCGCGGAGGAAAAACGCGATTGGCAGAAGCTAAAACTCGAAGATGAAAAAAAATACAAGGAAAATAGCAACGTCGAAAAGCTCCTCCAGAAAATACACAACATAGAAGACTAAAAGACCTAATAAAAAGTCCTTTTAAGGACTGCAACCAGTAAAGCCAGGAGCCTGCACCAACAAAGAAAACAAGAGGAAACATGCACAAAGGACAGCCGCCGACCGATCCCCCAGCTGGAGTGGGACTACGAAAAGTCCTTATAAGGACTGCAGCCAGACGAGCCAGGAGCCTACACAAACAAAGAAAACCACAACAGACGAGCACAAAGGATAGCCGCCGACCACTGCTGACGTCACAGACACAAACGCTACATCACCAGTCCGAGATAGGACTCACAAGACAAGAATTAGGGCTAATAAACCCACGTACCTCAACAATAACCACAGCTGATGAAGCAGGTTAGACGAGGTCGAATTTGGAATTTTTGTTTTTGAAATGGAATCGGAATCGGAATTGATTAGTCTTGTCTTATTTGCGTATTGGTTCTAAAATCTGGCCAGTGGAGGTTTAGAATTCTTCTAAGACATTTGTTCTCAAAATTGTCTAATTTTTTATCTAAAGTTACCGCTGACTTCCAACTTTCACATCACATTCCAGTTAGCACTGGAATCACACAAAAAACAACAACAACAACAGGTTACAGTGTTACCATTCTTTGCGTTCCAAAAATGCCACAGTAACACACAGGCATTCATGTTTTGGTTCTCAGTATTTATTAATACAAATCTCCATTATTCTGTGATATGCTAATGAGGTTAGTGTTATTTATTAACCAGCTGTTACAGTTTGCCATATACTTCATCTTTCTTCGCTACTCTTGCCTAGTATTTTCTCCACTAATGTTAACTTTACTTCACTTCTCCTGTTAATATACCCCACACATGTTATTTGTCTCTGTCCTATTGCTGTGACAAGTGACATACAAGTAGCAACAACTGCCACTGTCAACTTTATCTTTGTGTCATTTTTCCATTACCTCTACCTTGTTCATCCTCAGAAGAGAAATTATAATTAGGATATCCCAGCCTCAGATTAATCAATCCCGTGAAAAAATCAACCACATTTAGGTTGTCCATCGGAAGTCATGTGAGACTGCCAACACTCCAACTTCTGTTTCAGTCTCTGTCCACGATATCCTCAACATCCTTCTAATATCACCAACATCTCCAGTTTTTTCACTGATTGATTACTCCTAGTCCAACATTAACATGCACAGAACAATGCATTACATTTACGTGAGCAGGTTTTCAATGGTAGTGACGTTTACATTTGAACATGCTTTTAACAGATTCAGTGCCAAAGAAAATAAGGGTTTGGATCACACAAAAATAGATTGCGGAAATTGGTATGACTTAAAAGTTTTTTATATGGTAGCAGACATGTAATATATTATTACTCACTGATAACATTTCGGCGATACAAGCCCATGGTAGGTACAGGAAGCCATTTAAGATGACTATTCATCCCATGGCACTTAATCAGTAAATGCCACAATGTTCTTTCCCCACAAATATTTCCTCTCAACTCTGGTTTTTAAACCGTTTTACGTGTTGATATATGTATGTCTATTCACAAATTCTGTGTTAATTTAAGTAAAAAGTAAAGTAAAACACCCATTTCTGTGAGTATAAGGTACTAGTCCTGTATGTTTAGACCAGTCCACACTCGGTATGTGGTCAATATTACGCGTTTGCCTTTACTTCCCAGGGGATTTCTGGTGCCTATTTTAGACTGGATTGACCTGGGAACCCAGATTATAGAAAGTCTGCCTATTTGATGCATTAATCAGCTCCATACACTATATGTAAACATAAACACATAGAATATTAATTAGTATTACATATGAAATTCGGGAATCCTGTCTTAGTCATAGTGCTGTGTCTTATGTTGTAGGTCCTTTGCTAAAGATGCTCTAATCATAGTCTGGGACAATTTTCTCTATTCTTTGCCAGTTTCTCGGCCTCAAGCATTTTCATGCTTAATGAGGTTTTATGGCATGAAAATCTAGCTAGTTTCCGGCTGGTCAACAAAACCTCAATATTCATGATCCCTCTGGGCTTCAACCCCAGGGATAACACCAAGTTTGTGGTGTAAATAATTCTTCAGGCACATAAACCATACTTTCTTTTTTTGTGACTTTTGGGGAGGGGAAAAGATTGAAATCTCTGTTTCCCTGTCAAATAGGAAAACTTTGCAGTAAGAACACTGAAAGTTCATCTAAACTCATACAAATCTGTGGAATCGGAAATGATCTTCAGGGAGGGTAATAATCTCCCTATAAATATTATTCTCAGTGTTTGGTTGCAAGTTCAAGATTACTCAGAATGTGACGTCAAAGCTTCAGTCTGAGAGAAACAGTCTGGGCTGATCACGGTGGCAAGAACGTTTATGTTACGCTGTGCCTCTTCCAGTCGGGACAATCTACAACCCAATATAACCCTTATAACAGATAAATTAATGAGCACCACCATTATAACAGATAAACTCATGAACTCTATCATTATAACAAAGAAACTGTGGGACTCAACCATTATAACACATAGACTTTGGAGCACTACACAATTATAATTTAACAATTATTTACTGAAAACCATAACTCACCTCTGAGGCTGCTTCAGCCCCTGTACGGGGCTGCAAGAACACAACGTAAGGGTTTGAAGTTCGAATACCATCTGCCATATCTTGAGCAGCACTGCTGTTGTCAGTCCCTTCACCCTGCTTGCCATTAAAGGACGACGCAGATCCTCTGACGCCTGGAGCCACATAGTATCCACCTTGTAGCTTTGTTGTCGATGATGTAGAAGCTGTATGAAAACACAGTTCCTTATAGTAGGATTGCTCTCACTAAATATAAAAGATTATCTGTCTCCATAAACAAGTTTGGATTATATGAGGGGACATCAAATGATAAGCTTAACTGTTTGTATGTGTGTGAATGTATTCTGAAAAAGTAAAGAATAAATGTATCGTCTTTAGATGTAATCACCACTGCTAGCAATGCAAGTCACACATTGTGGCAGTCCATCACGGAAGTCATGCCGTTTTGAAACTTCCTACTCCACTCATAACTTCCTGGACTGGCAGACATGTATCACCATACTAGGCCTTCATTTACTGTTGAATTTCTATAGGTTTCACTCTTCACTAATAAAAAAAATGGATAATAGAACCCTGCTCCTCTTTGGTGTATATCAAAAGTGAGGCAGCCATCTTTAAACTGGAATATGACATCACTGTGTTCATCTGCACCATGATGTAATGTGCTTAACACTCTTGACATCATTAACAACAATATTGACAGGTTACAAAACCATGGCAGGCTTATTGTTATTTCACACACACTTATAAGATTTTCATTTGAAGCCCCTCGTACAAGTTCTATATTTGTATAGAAACCATTCTGGCTTATTCAGCCACAAGGAAATAAGCAAAATGTTAGCCAACTGGGCTGATGTTTTTGCCAGCTTGGACTCTTGTCAAAGGACTTCTCATTTTAAGAGTCAAATGTAATTAATCATCACGTAGCAGGTTCTTTGCAGAAAGTTACCCTCATCACAGTTTGTTGAAAAGGCTCGAACCCTTGCCATTTCTCCTGCCAAAGCACCCTCATGTCCAAATTTTCTGTGTCCCCAACTACTGTTTTATGCCCATAATCATAGAATCTCTGGTTATGCACAAACATAGTGGAAATAAAGTGTACATTCACGAATGTGAAAAACATACTTCTCTCCACACAAATATTACGCTTTTCAAATGCTACACGTATTCAACACTACAGTACAGGATGAAATCATGGACTTCTTCTTTTATTCACTTGATGTAAATTGTCTGTGTTTGCAATGTTGTTTCTTATACAAATTTCACACTGTGGTCTGTAAATTTTGGCTTTCATTCTAATTTATATTCAGGGCAGTGCATATGCCTGTGAATCCAAAACTGGGCAAGCATCATAATGTTTTGCAGATATAGGCTTTTTTCATTGCATGTATGGAATGCATCTTGATTGCTGTGATGCACCTCCTCATTGAATGCTTTTGTCTTCACCGCCTAGTCCTGCTGGGGTAGGCTATGGTCTTACTAAAGTTTAGGGAGGATTGAATGCGTATATCTAAAGCAGCCTGGTTCTACGACATCCGTGACTTGCCATCACCCATTTTCCTCTTAGTTTAAGCAGCTCCACCACGTTAGGACAGGAGTTGGACTTGTTCTGTCAGAGGTGATGAATGCACATATCTTAGGCATATTTGTCCAAGGATGAGAGATCATCCTCAAATCTGCCCTCCAGCTATGACAGTAATTCGGAAGTGAACTTTGACTTAAAATCAGGCTATGGGCTATTGAGTACAGGTAGCTTAGAGTCTTGCACAGTCCTGTGACAAGACGTGAAAAGCGAGAGGATTGTAAGACACACTTTGCACGGCATTGGTTACAAAAGCATGAAACAGCTTAATGATGAGGGTTGAGGGAGAAACTCAAAAATTGCACTACATAAAGACGGAAACATCTTAACAGGAAAGCAAGCAGCTGACCATTTTGCAGACTCATTCGCACAAGATAACAATATCAAAATTAGTCCAGAGAAACAACAAGAGATTCAAGAGAAATGGCAACATACAGAACAGAAGGAAATAGTACATGATGTTATGGAGGCACCCATCACAATCAGTGAACTGGAGCTAGCCATATCAAAACTTAAAATGAGAAAGTCACCAGGAGCTGATGGTATCTCCAATGAAATGATCAGAAACCTAGGAACAGAGGCCAAAGCAAAGCTGTTACAGATCTTCAATAACACCTGAAACTTAGGCAGTGTTCCACAATCCTGGAGAGAAGCAATCATGATACCCCTCCTAAAATCTGGGAAAGATAGTTCCATTGCCTCTAGCTACAGACCAGTTAGTCTTACCAGCTGTCTCTGCAAAACACTGGAGCGCATCATCAATCACAGACTGCAGTGGTACATTGAAAGTGAAAACATCATTGTGCCACAACAGGCTGGCTTTAGGCAGTGCTACTCTACAGAAGATCAGACAACCTATCTATCTCAAGAAGTTGAGGATGCATTCCAAGAGAAGAAGATGGTACTTGCGGCATGGATAGATCTGAAGAAAGCTTTTGACAAAGTCTGGAAAGAAGGTCTTATGAAGAAACTGAGAAACTGTAAAGTCAATGGAAGAATGTACAAATGGGTGAAAGCATACTTGCACAACAGAAGAGCCAGAGTACAGATAGATGGACTCAAGAGTAAGAAAGCACTATTGCGTCACAGTGTTCCGCAGGGTGAAGTCTTGTTCCCCACACTTTTTCTAATCTTCATCAATGATCTTGTTGCTAATCTACCCGATGGAATTAAAGCAGCAATGTACGCTGATGACCTGGTTTTGTGGAGCACAAACAAACATGCATCAGTGGCCACCATATTGCTGCAAAGAGCTGTAGATACATTTGTTGCATGGGCGGATAGATGGTGTGTCAGCATAAACACTGACAAGTGCAGCACCACTCTATTTACCCTCTCTCCGAAACAAAAGGCAAGGATCATCCAGATAAATGGAACGCCCCTAAGAGAAGATAAAGAACCAACATACCTTGGTGTAACATTTGATGACAGGCTGACAGGGAGAAAACACATTAAAAAAACTGTAGCAAAAGCGAGAAGGAAAATAGCCATCCTGAGAAAGCTAAGTGGAACCATATGGGGTGCCAGTGGGAAAATACTTAGCAAAGTTTATCAACAGAGCATACGACCACACCTGGAATACGGGTCAACTGCATGGTGTTCAGCATCAAAAACCACACTACAAGAGCTGGACAAGGTGCAAAATAAAGCTCTAAGAGTCATCACAGGAGGGATGAGATCAACCCCTATAGTAGCAATGGAGAAAATGGGGAGGACACAAGCACTGAGAGATCGCAGAGACACAAAAACGCTAATACCAGCAGACAAGTTCCTCAGCTTGCCAGGCCACCCTATGAAGAACCGATTCGAAAACTTAGCTATGGGGCAGTTGAAAAGAAATAGTTTTATCCACCAGGCCAAACAACTCTGCAGAGAAACCACCGATCTTCCCACAGTTGGTATCCCACTGACAACTATTCCAGAGCCAACTCTATGGAAAGATGAACATAGACTATCGCTACAAATCCAGACAAAAGTGAGAGGAATATTTGACAAGGAAGGACAGAACAGTGAACAGCGCAGAACAGCTACTCTCAGCTTCCTTGATGACGAATACCCACAGGATCTCTGGATCCAAGTCTACACAGATGGGTCAGCGCAAAATGCTGTTCGAAATGGAGGAGCGGGAGTGTATATAGAATACCCAAATAATGCTAGGGACACGGCCAGAGTTCCAACAGGAAAGTACTGCCATAACTATGATGCTGAAATTGAAGCAATCAAGATAGCAATAGAGAAATTACAAAATACCCGCCATGGTAGACAACCTGTGGTGATATTGACAGGTGCAAAATCAATAATAGAGGCACTCCTGTCTGGGAAATTACCAGTTCTAAGGACACTACTTTCTGAACTTAGCAGTCAGCATAAGGTCACCATACAGTGGATACCATCCCACTGTGGAGTACCCGGAAACGACAGAGCTGATCGATTGGCTAAGGAAGGAGCAAAAGAAGAACAACCTGATGTGCCCATTACATTCCACCAAAAGAAAAGAATGATCAAATCAGTCAGAAGGCCACCAAACCCTACTCAAGCTGACTACCACATTATGGACAGACCAGAACAGGTTATTATTCTGCGCCTCAGAACAGGACATAATAGATTACGCAACCACATGTATACAAAATTCAAGATTGGTGACTCAACAATATGCACATGTGGCGTTGCAGACAGCAGAGCACATACTCCAGGACTGCCCAAACTACAACATATCCAGGCGAACCTTCTGGCCTAGAGAGACAACCATCCATCCATAATGTGCCATGCCGGTAAGCGTTGGCGGTCATGTTCTGCCATCTCACTCGATTACCAGAGTCGTGGATCAGCTCCGTGTTTCTGTCTCGACCATGCCACAAGGCCAAGCCATCCAGGTACTTGCTTCTAGGTCTTCCCCTTGGTCTGTTCCCCTCGATCTTACCAGTTGTCACCAAGTTCTCCAAATCATTACTTCTCATAACATGCCCAAAAAATTTTGACTGTCTACGTCTAATGTCTCTAATCAGTTTACGATCTTCATTTGTTTCTTGAAGGACTTGTTCATTGGTCTTTCTGGCTGTCCATGGTATTCTTTGCATTTTCCTCAGAAACCACATTTCTACAGCCATCAGATGTTTTTCAGCCTGACTGCTCATTGTCCAAGCTTCACATCCATATAAAACAGAGAGACAACAGTAGAAGATAAACTATGTACCGCTGAGTGAGCTAAAAAAGACTTAGATTCTTACAAGAGACAACATTGCAGTTATAGACATATTTCAAGCGAACGAAAGAAGAAGAAGAAGAACTTAAAAGACAATATACAATTGAGGCATTTGAATTGTGGATCTTCAGATGACTAGGGCAAGTTTTTTGGATGGGGGAAAGACAGAAATAAGGGAGTCAGACAATAAATCAGAACGAAACAGGTATTGTTGACCAAAAAAAAAAAAAATAAGAAAGATACAAAAGTAAACTGACAAAAATGTTAACATTACAACGTTTCAATCCCTACACCCCTCCCTCCTCTCTTCCCACCCACAACCAACCAAATACATGTGATTAAAGATGGTGTTGAACAATAAGCATTTTCAATATTAAAAATATTACCTGAATTTGGCACACCACCATTCTGTGTTGGTTTGATCTTGTGCCTTCTAATGCAGACCACAGTCATGCAAACAACAATGGAAACCAAAATGGTCACTCCTATAATAACTGCAGCTGTAATAACTTCTTTGGATGGACCAGCTGCTCCGACAGCAGAAAGTAGTGTGGCATTGTCAAAGAACACTTCAATATACAGCGGAGTCTGCGTAGACCTTTCCTGATCTAACCCTTGGTCAGAAGCCATCAGCATCAATGTATAGATCCCCACTTCCTTGCTTGTAAATCGTTTCCTAATGGAAAGAGCTCCAGACGTTGGATTCACGTCAAATAGATCAGTAGAGTTCACTGTGTTGACTGAATAGATTATTTCTGCATTGCGTCCTGCATCGTTGTCATAGGCTAGAATTGACACAATAGTTCTCTGAGCTTCAAAAGTATGTGGTATAAACAGGGTATTGTTTTCCGGAACAGGATACAGGAAGTATGGATCATTGTCATTGATGTCAAGTATCTTGATGATAACTGTTGTAGTACCTGTAAGTGATGGCATACCTTTATCTGCAGCAATAACGGGAAATTCATAAGAGTCCTGTCTTTCTCTGTCCAAAACCACATTTGTTTTCATAACACCATCATGCATTCCTATAAGAAAATTGTTATTCTGGGAACTTGGAAGAGGAAAGTGGTAGGTGATATTCTGATTAACTCCGGTATCTTTATCTGAAGCTGATACAATTCCAACAAATCTGCCTATAGACTGCTGTTCTTCCACCTCAAACGTATACAAATTTTGAGAAAACTCTGGCCGCATATCATTTATATCCTTGAGGGTTAGAATTACAGTAGCAGATGATGACTGAGGAGGAATTCCTCGATCGGTAGCCACAACTGTAGCCACAATTTTCTCTGAATATTCCCTGTCCAGTGGTATTTTAGCGGTCACCTTGCCTGCTTCATCGATGTCAAAGTATTGTTTGTTTGTACCAATGACTTCATACCAGATCTCTGCATTCTTGCCAGCATCTGCATCTTTGGCTGACACTTGGGTAATAAAAACTCCTGGAAAGACAATGGCATAAGTGGTCTGAGTGGATAATACTTAGTTAGAACCAAAACCAAAAAAAGTAAAAAAAAATAAAGACAAAAATAAAAGAACTAAAAAGTAAAGACATACTGATTACTAACTTTATCATCATCTTATGTGATGGTGAAAATCTTGGGTGGTGATGGAGGGAAAATTACCAACCTTGGCCTAATTCCAGCCAGTCTGCATGTGCTGTGCTGAATCATGACTCGGATTCATCCTCGATTGCTTCTCCATGATGTAAAGTTCCATTACTGGTCTTGCACACCCTTCTGTGGTTGGGAGAGGGGAAATGGAGCTGCAAAACACAAGCCCCATATGGATGGTAGCTTTTCTAAAGTGTCAGTATAGCAGCAGGGAGTATGGCTCCTCTCTGTCGTAGGTCTCCCGGATAAATAAATGCTTTACAGATTATCCTGAATTAGAACTTCAAGTTTAAGGCAGACATCACTTATCTGTACACCTATTCCTCCTACATCAAACAGAGATATATTTACCGGGTTTAACACTCACTCACACCAAAATATGTCCCCACAACAAGAATACATAGAATAAAATTATAAATTGTCTAGAGGAGTGCTGTTCCTTCTACACCATACAGACATATACGTACCGGGTTTAACACTCACTCATGCCAACATATGTCTCCACAACATTAATATATATATATATATATATATAAGAATTAGTCTTTGTGTAGACAAGTATGTTTTTTTTTAAATGTTGCATATCCCTTACAGGATGTTGCAGTCAACACCAGCATTTTTCAGCTGCTGTTGATGTACTAGGCAAGTTTTACGTTCAGTAGATTTGCCATGACTTTCTGAACGACCGACGCACATACCCCTGTAAGTTATCAGCACAGTGCGATCTGCTGCCAAATCTTGCGCAGCTGTTTTCCCCACGTAGATATACGGGATTACGAACAATGCCGTTAACTCCTTGGCCAGGGAGACCAGCAAGTATTATACACAAATACACAAAATATTATGCACTTATGAGAGAAAACATATATACAAAATTATGAGATAATGCAAGAGAACAATCCACATGACAACTGAATGCTTCTCCATGATGTAAAGTTTCATTACTCGTCTTGCACACCCTACTAGTTCCGCGGTTGGGAGAGGGAAAGGGGGGCTGTGAAACATAAGCCCATTTGAGATGGTACCTTGGGTAAAGCGTCAAAAAAAAAGTTTCTATACCAGCCTCACCCCAACAGAAGCCAGCCTTTTATCAGAGCAGAGATGGCCTGAATGCCACAGGCTCTAAGGCTAAAACTCTGTCTTTCAGAAGATTCTCAACCAACCAACCAACCAATCAACCATGTGTCTGGTATGACCCCCGCAACTGTACTGATTGAAAAACGAAACCAAATCCTACCCTTGGGGTTTGAAACATGGGCGCCGTAGGGATAAAAGAACCCACTAACTAGTATGCAACCATGGCTCCTAACTCAAGGTAATGCATTTTTTTTTATCAAACTGTTTTATTAACTAATAATCACTGTTATCTTCCATTCATTTTATTTTTCGCACTTCAGATGTTTGTGGTTGTTACTACCTATCTACTCTCAGTGAATCTGAAGCCTAGTGTTCTCAGATAAGTGCTAAAAAGTAGGAGGTCTTGTCTGTATGATGGAGCACAGAGATTCCTAGGTCTGTTTTACCTATGGCAGTGATAAGTAAATAAATGACGAGGAGACATACCAGCTGTATTGTTTTCATAAATTGTTGCCTCGTACGTTCTCTGAGAGAAAACTGGCTTCTGGTCATTCTCATCCAGCACAATGACCGTGAAGTCCACCTTGTTCAGCAAGGAGGGAAATCCGTTGTCAGAACAGGATACCGTCACAATGTAACGGTCAGTCTGCTCTCGGTCAAGCCTGGCTTCCAAGACAACCTGTAGTAGATGGACAAGGACAGTTAGAAAGAATTGAAAAGAAAAACAACAACTATTTCTAGAAGGATTATGTTTAGCCATGATGAAATCAACTCAATGGTAGATGATGACTGGCACCTTGCCGTCTTGACAGACCATGGTTTGTTAAATGGAGTTTTACTTCTCCATAACACAAAACCTGGGCTGAGTTTAGAGACTATGCATTACCAAAGCAGCATGGTCCCTCTCTCGGCCTGCCTAGTTTACTCCAGAGGAAAGGTAACACTAATACATCTGGAACAAGAAGCTGCCGGATCAGCATAGCAATGCTTTAACTGTCCGCCTATTGGAGTTTCCATCCTAGACTATTTGCCGACCAAGGCTTAGGGCCTGGTCTGCACTGCCATGACATTTAGTCTTTAGGTCAAATGTCCTCACACTAGCATAGGGCTTGTGCCCTCCCAATTACACTCCTTCGCCCGAAGCCATTGGCACAATGTGGGGTGTCAGGTTTGGTGAGCGCTGCCCAACATTCAGCGCTAATAGAAAGCAGGTAGGGCCGAATCCTTCGGCTCATGACTGCATTTTTTCTGAGACTCCTGAGGGTCATCGCTGGGGCTACAGAGTTTATGATTTGTGTGATGCTTTCTGCGGAAAGAGACTGAGTCATATGGCATAAAACTCGGTGCAATGAAGTCGACTCTGGGTGCAATGAAGTCGGCTCTGTTTACTTGTAAACAACTTTTTTTATTTTTTAAGATAGTACTGTCTACTATCATATGGTAGCTCAGTGCAACTCGGTGCAATGAAGTTGACTCTGTTGACTTGTAAGCGACTTTTTTTATTTTTTAAGATAGTACCGTCTACTATCATATGGTAGCTCAGTCAAATCTGACTAAGACCTGATACACCAATGGTAGATACATTTTGAGGAAAGTCCTATATTTTTCTGTAGGAATACTTACTCGCTCACACATTTACTCAATCACTCATCCATCCACTCACTCACCCATCCATCCACCCACTCACTCACTCTTTCACTTACTCACCAACTCACTCATCCACTATCATACAATCATCCACCACTCCATTAAACCACCCACCAACCAACCCACTTACTCACCCTCCTACTAACGCACTTACATATACACTTACTCATTTACCTACTCACTCACCCTCCTACTAATGCACTTACTCACATATTCACTTACTCAATTACCCATTCACTCACCCTCCTACTAACTCACTCACTCACATATTCACTTACTCACTTACCCACACTACTCAGCTTCTTTCATTCACTCATCCACTCACTCCCAGTACTGCAGTGGATAGTACGCTTGCATGTTGGCCTGTGAACACATGCTCAAATCCCTGTCAAGGCACATTTTAAAAAAATCTAACTGACCAGGAATCCTAGATCAACCCATCCTAGAATATGTACCAAGAAATGTCTTGGAAAGTAAAAGCAGCTGCCATGATACTACCCACATCACCCATCAAGTGTCGATTGTCTGATAAAATTGTGGGACTTGCACCATATACCCAATACATCGCAATGCATGTAAAACAGCCCTCTACATCACTTCCTGTTATATTTGAGGTACATCAAGGTACTGCCGGTCTCCCTGGCCTTGGGGTTTAATGTCTTTCTCCGTAATGCTGTATACTCTCGTAGCGGTTCTCTCCATGTCTGTAACTTACGGGGTATATGAGCCGGTTGCTCAGAAAGCAATGGCAAACTACTGAGTGTAATCTTGCCAAGAAATCAACAATCAGCTGAAAGATGCTGATGTTGACAGCGGTGTCCTGTAAAGGATATGCGAACAACAACAAAGAAAACAAAACATTAAGGTACTCCAGAGAGATCGAGAGACACAGATACTCATGAATGGATGTGCTGGAGAGAAAAGTGGAGGGGAAGTGTACAAGAGAAAGACAATGTTATATGTTGGTGGACAACATCAAAAGATAGACTGGCAGAAGCATGTAATGAGTCTACCATGAAGGCACAGAACAAGACATGTTAGAGACTCATTACAACTGACTGAATGTGGAGGAGGCATGTGACAGTGATGATTACTTGAGCTCTGTTAGTCCTAGCCAGCTATTACCTTGGCTCAGTCTGGCCTACCTGTTTTTTGTAGCAATTCCTAATCCATTCAGTTATTACTTTTTTTCTATTCCAGACTGTTATTACTTCAACTATTCCTATTTCAAACAGTTATTACTTTAACTATTTCTATTCCAGATATTTATTTATTTAACTAATTCTGTTCCAGGCAGTCATTACTTTGTAACTTTTCCTATAGTAGCCCACAAACTTTGAGAACCAGTGCTAAGACAAAATCCCAGGTCCTGAATTCCTATCAGATGACTATATAGGAGTGAGTGAGTGAGTGAGTGAGTGAGTGAGTGAGTGAATGAGTTTGTGTGTGCACACAAGCATGCGTGCATGTGTTCATACATACATGTGTGTGTGTGTGTGTTTGTATGTTTTTTCAGTCACCTTGTATTTGCCTGTATCCTCTAACTTGACCAGCCCAAACTCTCTGGTATTGAGCTTGCAGCTGGTTTCTCCATTCTCTCCACTGTCAGGGTCACGAACACTAAAGTAGGCCACAACCTTGCCAACCTCTGCATATTCTGAGACTTCAGCTGTGCCCTTTGACCCCCCTAACGTGTCAATGATGATGTCAGGCATACTGTTAACTGTATCTTCAACCAGAATCTGAAAAGAAATAGTACATTATCAATTGTTTTCTAATTAAGATGCCAATAGTTTTCTAATTCAATTGTCCATAGATTTCTAAGTAAACGGTCTAGTTTTCTAAGGCAAATAGTTTATTGCAGAATGACACTGCAGTTAGTAGTATTTCAATGGCAAGAACAGCTTTCAAAGAGAAGCAGCAAATACCAAGAAAAAAAAGGAGTGTAAAAATCGAATTATAAAAGTGAATCATGCATTTGACCAATAGTGCTTTCCATCTCGAAATGTGGAATTTCAGCTAAAATGATAAGAAACAGAGGTGGGTTTTCTAAATCTGACACTGTGCAAAGAATAAATTGGACTAAGACAAATGATGTTATTCTGAGGGGGAAAAAGAAATAAAATAACAAATAAACAGAAGTAGAAAATTGCTCAGGACAATATAAAAGTGAGGCTTCTTTGAGTTTACAATAAAAATCTGACATGAAGGATTTGTAACTCTGTCATTTCCAAGCTACGTGAATAGTGAAGGGTTATTTCCCCTTAAATCCCAGCCGTTGCATAATGCGCTTTTACCGCTTTTGATTATTGTTGCGTACGAAGTAGGTCCTCTGCAAAACGTCGTTGTCTTCATGCCCCATCCTGCCTCTTCATGTCAGTTTTCCTTTTTCTTCGATATTCAGATATCAGCATGTTTCTGGTTAATTTAAGTTCAAAATCCCTTACTTTCTTCTCAAGTGATCATGAAATAATCCTTGACCCTCATCCGTATATTTACAGAAAGACAGATGCGTTCTCAAAACCGTTTCTTTATTTGTTTGCTGTTGTTACTTTAATTTGTTTGCTGTTGTTATTTTATTTGCTGCTGTTACTCTTCAGGCGTTCAATACTGTTTAAGCTCAGCATTACTATGGCCAGTCTGTATCTGAATTCTTGTGAATAGTTCCCACTGTTGTCGATAATGGAGTCAACATGTTCAAGGTGTGTGACTTTGTCCATTTCTTTATTGTTGACTGTGATTTGTGGCCGATGTGTAGTTTTGTCTGTGATTATTAGTATTATTATTATTATGTTCAGAAAACGGATGTTCATCATCACTGTGTCTTTTTCACACAAACGGTTAATTCTTCTAATACCTTCACACTATTTGAAAGGTCACAAAGTACACACCCAGACGTGCGGGCAGGAATCACTGAAATGCGCGAGCAGTGAGTACAGCCACCATTGGTCTAAGAATGATTTGGAAATACTGAGACCAACTCTTAACTGATTCAGCGCTGACAGATAATAGATAGCCACATGTGACAGAAGCATGATATATCGTCAAACTAGCGTTAACGTGTTATTTTGTTTGTTTTTTAGTATCTTCCGCAATGTCAATGCTCAGTGAACGGAAATTTACATATTATTTGTTCATTTGATTGCGTGCCATGTTTGGTTAAAACCGACGTTTTTCTTGGCACTGAATCAGTTAAGGACAAAATCAGTTAAGGACAGAATCAGTTAAGGACAGCGAGACATGATGATATCATCCTGCTGGTGACTTACTCTAACTCTTGTTCTGGAGACTTTAGGGGGATGACCTCGATCGCTGGCTTCAACCACCAGCTCAATGTCATCACCCGTCCTCGACTCGATGGACTTGGTCAAGAAGATCTCCCCTGTAAGAGCATCAATTCTGAAGTAGCTCAAGTCGTCTGGTGGCTGCAGTGCTGAGAACGAGTATCTCAGTTCACCGTTAGGTCCAATATCTGCGTCGGTTGCTTTTACCTGTGAAAGAGACAACCATAATATATACAATGTAAATCCCATCTTTCCAAAGCGGGCTGTTTTACTGCTTCTATTTGTATTTAAGGCCCATTTTTAACGCCTTGGGGCGTTTTAGGTATATGGTGAAATAAAGAACTATCCATGCCGAGGCATATAAATCATCATGAGCCATGCTGATAAGCGTGGGCGGTCATGGTTCGCCATCTCACATGAACTTCAGAGTCCTGGATCAGTTCGTGTGATTTTAATCGCGATTATGTCATGTGGCCAAACCACCCAGATATTGATCTCCTTGTCTTCCCCTTGATCTTTCTCTATCAGTCTTGCCAGATATGACTAAGGTTTCCGGTTTAATCCTCCTCATTTGCCCTTACAATTCTGGACTGTCTATGTCTAATTTCTCGAATTAATCTAGTTTTCATTTATTTATTATACAGTAGTGGTTTTTCTCACCGTCCATCGTATTCTTTGCATTTTCATTCAAAACCACTGTCATTGGATGTTTCTCAGCTTTCCTGCTTATTGTTGATATTTCCCATCTATATAACAGTATATGTTCTATATAAAAACTCTTTTATCATTGTAATTGACAGTCCTTTAATTGGTCAGCAGTTTTTCATCTTGCAAAAGGCTACCTTTATGAGACGTATTTACTATATAATGAATAAAGAATTGTCCCGCGCCTTTTGGCATACTGGGTGTGTGGACAAGTCAGGGACTCTTTACTACATCTTGGAGTGTTTTGTACAAATGGTCCCAGCCCCAGACTGACAGGGTCGTCTAAATCTTGGACAATATCAATGGCAGAGACCACATTGACTATTTCAGCCTCTATAAATTTTAACTAACATTTTCGTTTTTTTTTAATTTACTATTTTTAATGGACTACTGCACGTCACGTGTGCTGTGGGAATACAATTATAAAGACAGTTGCCATTGGAGCAGTAAGATTTTATTTTAATGCGGTGGCCAAAAGTAAAATGTAAGACGCATGGCGCGATGTGTGGGATGCCCGGGGAAACGATGAACATCAGCCATATGTTACTTGGAAATGTAAGGGTTAAGAGAAATGCACAGACAGGCCTCGACATACACGCTATTCAAATCAAAATCATTGAGGAACATGTGCAGTTTAGCAGCAGGAATATGTGCATTTCAAACAGCTCTTTCTTGTGCTAAACAGATCAAGAAACCCAATTTTCATTAATATATTGTTGACGTGTTTATTGATAATTTGTGCAGATGTATTAAAGTCGTTTATTCATTCTAGATTACATAATGTTTGGCGATTAAAGCCAACCGAGAGGACTCATTTGCATAATTAATTGTCCGAACAAAAGGCAGAGGGAGGTTCAGACTCGACAATGAGTGTACATTCACTTGCTGTAGTATCTTATTATCTTCAGCGTAGTCACCGCACAAATTGTCTCCAGTATTATTAACTCGAAAGAGGTCAGCATGTTCGAATGGGTAAGAGCACTCATCATTAATCAACCGGCGTGCTGATGCCGAGAAAGCGGGTTCATCAGCTACTCCGGCAGCTGGACTAAAATGTTGATGTCTCGTCCTTTGCAAGTACATCTGAGGTCGCAGTGGGTTTGCCTCATGGCGAGGGACACTGGTAATAGGGAAAACTAATCAACAGGCAAACTTTAGTCTAGTGCTGCCAGAAGAAGCATGTATTAACTACCCTTGAGTTCAAAACGAGCAAACGAAAAAAGAAAAAACAACTTGAAATCTTCATTTCCTTTCCAAATGATGGGACGCACAGATGCTGATATTGTAGGGTCAAGTGCCACGGTGGAAATTGGAAAATGCAGTCCAACTAGTCCTCTGCTCAGGCAAAATTTAAAAAACATTGGAAAACCTAAAATACTCACAAAAGTACATTTACTCCATGCATGATTTTGGTCTAGACATATTTAGAAGCTGGCCGGTGCTACGAGCTTGTACACTGAGTTGATCATATCCTTTTAAATCTATAGGATGTGGTTGGTACATTTATGGAGATATCTGTGCTGCAGATATATGTGCTGCAATGAACTTTATATTGGACTACAACTGAAAGCAAATATACCCCTTAGGATACTAAGTCCATAGAGCTATGTTAGCCACAGTAGTAGCCCTATATTAGCCACAATGAATCAGATGCCGTCTCCACAATGGCTGCAGTGGATAGCCAAAACTGTCTGTCTCTCGTCTTGGTTGTACATTATGTCAAGACTGCTGCTGTTGGTCCACCTCTTAATGTTGCCTTCCCACAAACATTGTACATCTCCTGCTCGATTGCCTTCAATCACCATCCAGTGTGGTTTTTATAAGAGTGTTATGTTTATTAACGTTTCCGAAATATTTCACTTGCCTCTTTTTTATTTCTTTCATCAACTTTCTTTTCATTCCCAGTTTTCTAGAACCTCTATCTGTGTGTGATTGCTTTTGTTTCCATGATATTCATCTGCATATACACATCTGCAGGTCCTCTATTCGACTTTCTAAAGACCCTCTCATTGTCCAGGTTTCCGCGCCTTACAGTAGTGTTGAATATACATTTGACAAGTGTTATTTGTAATGCGTTGTTAATCTCTCTAGACGTTATGCTGAGCCACAACAGTTAGCCCCTATATTAGCCACAACATTAGCCACAGCGCCGTGTGAACATCCTCTACCACGCGCAAGTGCTGTTGGAAGCTTCCCTACTGCAAGACTGAGACCTGTTTATCATTTACCAGTCTCTCTGGTACGCTAGTTATGTATTCTAGAACGAATAAACGAACTTATAACACTGGCACACACTATCAAAATACACGTCAAAACTAATAAAATGAAGCTAAGATTAAGTTTCTCCCCCGGATGTTAGGCACTGTGCTTGAAACCAAATTCAGGAGGGGTGGGGGAGGGTAGAGAGAGAGAGAGAGAGAGAGAGAGAGAGAGAGAGAGAGAGAGAGAGAGAGAGAGAGAGAGAGAGAGAGAGAGAGAGAGATAAAAAGAAATCAACAAATACTAAAGTTATCAGAAGTCCATACAGGAGGGAGGGGGAGGGAACCAACCAACCACCGACCCACCAACCAACCAATCAACCACACGCACACACACACACACACACACACACACACACACACACACACACACACACTTAGACTATGGCTAGTGAGTCGATGAGGTTGAGATAATAGAAGGTTGCCAATTACAATGGATAAATATCACATAACTCCAGTCTGGCAAACTGTTTGTTTGTATCGGGATATATCCGCGGAGCAATGCATTCCTATTGACATGTTTACCTGTTCCCATGAGCACCCATTAAATTGTATTTCCCCCTCTTGTATATATAGATTTATCGTGGCCAATGAGGTTTAACGCCCTCGTGCTTAAACTTCCCAAGCGCTGACAGCGAGTTGGTCAGTTAATTCCACATACCGGTCCGTTGGGCTTAAACGGTGTCTTCTTGTTCAGAAAGCAGTAGCACATTTCGTCATTTTATAGTCCATGCGGATCGCGTCGCACTGGTTGCTTACGGAAAGGGATGTGAGCCGGTGGTTCAGAAAGCAGTGACAAACTACTGAACCTAAAACTTACAAAGACATCAATAGCAGCTAAAAAATGCAGATGTTGACTGCAATGTCCTGTAAATAGGATATCAAATATAATAAGTGGCGTTGGTGATCATGTCCGTCCACCGCCTTCTGTCTCGTGTACTGCCATCATTTCTGATACTGATGTTCCTCCATGCGATGACGTCAAACTGTCCAGGATCATTGATCTTTCCCTACCTCTCCCCCCCCCTCTCCAACTGTCCCGTTGTGACGACATACTCCAACTTTCCCCTTCTCATGGCATGTCCAAAGAATGTTGCCTGCCTTCTTCTGATGTGAGTAACCAGTTCTCATTGTGAGTGAACTTCTTTCAAGATATCTTCATTGCTCTAGCCTTCCACGGTGTTCTCGTCATTCTTCAATAAAATCATATCTCCGCAGCCTCCACACAATTCCTCACTTGTCTGCTAATTGTCCATGATTCGCTTCCATATATCAGAATTGGCTCAATGTAGCTATTAAGAACTCTTTACCTCATTCCGATTGACGAAGATAAATTGCAGAGAATATTGTTAACATACGACGAAGAAGAAGAAGAAGAAGCAGAAGAAGAAGAAGAAGAAGAAGAAGAAGAAGAAGAAGAAGAAGAAGAAGAAGAAGAAGAAGAAGAAGAAGAAGAAGAAGAAGAAGAATCCAGAATTCGAACACAAATAACTTTTTATAAAAGAAACCCACACGTGTCGACACCAAAGCTCTTTATCAGGAACGCAACCTTCAAAACCTTGTGTTGTGAACAGTCCATTATTTTTGGGTATCCCACAAGCCATCTGACGTGGAACACGTTTCCAGCCAGAAATAGGCGGGTCAATTTAGATAGCTTTGTACAGAAACCTGCTTGTTAAGATTAGACCAAATTTAATTATCTGAGGGCAATTTTTAGCGTATTGTTATATAACCCACGCTGATGGGTTTCCAATTATTTGTTGATTTATTTTTTAAATAAATACACGTCTAACCAATTTACTCTAAATTTACTCTTGGAAATTAGTTTCTAAAACCGCTCATTTAATTCGTATGTCAAGAATTACGTGTTAAATATTTTGCTAGAAATCAATATTTCGAATGAAAAACAAAGTGGTCTTGGTATGTTTGGGGGTCTGAAATACATGCTTGCTCTCTCTCTCTCTCTCTCTCTCTCTCTCTCTCTCTCTCTCTCTCTCTCTCTCTCTCTCTCTCTCTCTGTGGGGTGGGGGGGGGGGGGGGGGACCTAGGCGAATTTTGTACATTGACATGATCCCCCATGTTGACCCAGTCTGAAATGGATGATATGAGATGTTCTGGGAAATAAAGGCGGCCAAAATTGCGTTTGTGAAAAGGTGGATTCTGAGCGGGTATTGTAAGAGTTAATACCAACAAGGGGTTTTTTAAGTTAGTTGCATATCCTTTACAGGACGTCACAGTCAACACCAACATCTTTTGGCTGTTTGTGATCTTTTGAAAGTTTACCTTCAGTAGATTGACATTGCTTCATAAACGGCCGGCACCCATTTTATTTAAAAAAAAAAAAAAAACCAACGCAAGATGGTCTGCTTCCAAATCGCCCACAGCTGTGTTTAGAACGCGGTATGCGGGATTACGAACTGCCTCCGTAACACCTTTTCCACGGAGCCAGGTAGAAATCAATATAAAAAATATAATAGTGAGAGAAGGAAGGAGTCTTTTTTTTCCGTTAGTCCATACTTCTACTACTAATAGTTGGCGCTAGTGGAGAATTACACTGGACTATTTGCGTGTGGATTAGCATTCCATATTACCAGTGTCCCGAGCCATATGACGAACCCATTCCAACTTCTGAGGTACTTGTAATTCAAGTTCCAAGGTCAGGGACGAGAAGTCTACATTTAAATTCAAGTGAGCTGTGAGGGAGGGAAGTATAAGAACGAGCGCTTTTATCCTTTCGGCTTACTGACCTCCAGTAAGGGGTTTAAATTCCAATCATATGAAACAGACTCCATTGTCGTGTCACCACCGTACAATGGTAGGGAGAGGGTTGTGCGTGTTCCACTAACTCCACGAGCTATGCCAACGATAGTGAAGCCACTGGTAAATCTTCCCGTGTCGGACAGTTAACGAAATAAGAACCAGGCCTAGAGCCATAAACGTGCTGCCTTGTAGGTAGATTGGGACCAGCCAAAGGCTAAGAAAGCAAACATGAAAACAATCCTATGGAAGTAGAATGTACCGAGAAACAGGTTTGACAAACAGAGCTATCACATCCCTTTATGATGCCACAAATATAATAAGATGGCCACATCAGACAGGAGCAAGTATTAAAAGTTGTGTTGCCTGATAGATGAATTACCTGCTCGATGATCTGGTCGTTGCTGGTGTCCTCCGGAATCTTTCTGGAATACAACGCTTGCTCAAACACAGGGAAGTTGTCGTTGATGTCAGAGATGTGGATTTCTACGGTCAGTGTGCCGGTCAGCTGTGGGAGGCCGCCATCAACAGCGCCAACCAGAACCTGTAACCAGAAATGTTTGTTTTACAACGTGCCATCAAATATACAATAGAAGCACACGAAGTTTAGCTTGAGTTTACTAAATAGTTACCAGTAACCAGAAATGTTTGGTTTATAACGTGTAGTCTAGATTTCATCAGAAAACGGCAAGTTGAATGGTTCGGTCATATAACATGGCTATTAATTATAGTCTGTCAATTTTTTGACAATCAATTATTTTGAAAACTGTCTGTTGTATCGTTATGACAATTTTCCTGCCTTCTTGGATTATGTCTTTGATAGGTCCAAAAGCAACTTAAATCATGGAAAGCGGAGACATTTCTTTGATATTTTGGTGAAAAACTAGCGATTTCTCGCTAACAAGCTTGTTTTACAGTAATGTTCCGTTCCACTACGCGAGGCTCTTGTCATAAGGCCAATCCCATGTCCCACGAGAAAATTAACTATTCAACGCTAATGTTTCCGTGTGAAGACGTAATACATTTAATAATGTGCACTTTATCTCTGACCCGTAAATTATATACCGCATATAAACAAACTTTGAAATCTGCTGTACAATCTCCAGAACAATTTTTGTATTGTTGTTGGGTGGACATAATGATAAGGTTATATGCTAAATCTCATCATTTTCCCTCAGTTGGTTACTGAGATATGGAATTTTATATTGGGGCAGACAAAAGTAAATAGACAATAACAGTATACCACAACAATCAGTGATGTACAGACCAAACGGAACCAGAAGAAGAGGCCAACCATGTAAACGATGGACAGAGGGTATAATAGAATCCATGGGAATCACGATATATGAAGCCCATAAACGGGTACTCTGACGTTGTTTATGCTTCAACTCGACATAGCAAGGTACAATAGGAACCAGATGAGATTAAATGTTTTAATGTTATCACACGAAACCACCCAACCATATTTTTCTAAGAACTTTGCCAAGGCACTGGCCTCGATGCTTCTTTTATGCGGTTTTCAATTGCCATTTTACGTATTTTTAACGTGAACTTGCACAAGAGCCCTCGTGTTTTTCGCCTTTAACCAAGAAGACTGAGTATCTGACCTCAGTATCCACGAGACAATAGGCTGCGGTTTGTGCATTTATTTGCTGATGAAGGCTAGTCGCTGAAACGTCCTTTGTTTTCAGTTATTGTGTTCTGTAAAGTTGCAATATTTCAGGTTATTTTATATTGTTTTCATACAGACAAGAGACAACAGAGTGGACAAGTATACTGACCTTATCAGGTGTTGCGGCTTCCATGGTGACAGACTTCTGTAGAGTCAGAAACACGTCGGTGCTGTTAAACCCTGCCTCAAGCACCTTCAGGCTAAACAGAGCAGACCCTTCCAGAATTCGGTATTCACTAACCCCATTCCCAAATCCCGTATCCCGGTCGAAAGCGGTGGGCAGCTGGAAGGATCGGCTGGAATCGGAGTTCTCCGGGATGAAGAGTTCAAATTGCGACTGGGTAAATTCTGGCGGGTTGTCGTTAATATCTGTGATAACTATGACAAAATCGACCAGAAGAAAGAAGACGCCGTAGATGGAACGGGCAGCCACCTCGAAGCTGAGGTGACACTCGTCCTTGAAACTGCAGACTTGTTCACGGTCAATGATTTTCTTCAACGAAACAACTCCTGTGGTAGGGTCGACATTGAAGAACTGGCTGTTGGGGTTTCCCGAAGTCAAAACACTAAACTGAAGATTCCCTACGAAACTAGCATCCTTATTTACTGTATCTGTTGCGTTGTTGAGGATTTTAACGAACTCTGGTTCTGTGGCCAAATTGGCAATAACGAATCCCGGTAAAAGTTCTTCTTTGATGGTCTTTCTGATCTCCATAGATTGAGATGATACGAAGGTGCCCTGGAAAATCAATGACCACGTCAAAAGGAAAGTGACGAGAATATGTCCACATGATTGTTTCACATCACAACCGTGGAGATTCCCCACGGAACGCTGCATTTTGATTTCACCGGATGATTATTGTGCTGGAAACAGAAATTCACATTGTTTCTGCTTTTACTGAATCTCCTCACAGCATTAGTTTACATATTTTTCAGTATCTCCTGCATTTAAATCTAAATGTTTATTTTCTATAGCTCCATGCAAAAGTATAAGAATATTTTCTAAATCTACTCCCGTATAAGTTCACATATTCGTGTTCTATATTTAGTAAGTTCCAAGTCTCTTGTGTTGTTCAATTATAGGGTTGACATTAGTTTACATATTTCCCGTTATCTCCTTCGTGTAAATCTAAATGTATATTTTCTATAGCTCCGTACAAAAGTATATTGTTTTAAATCTTTCGGGTGGAAGTTCACATATACGTGTTCTGTATTAAGTTCCAAGTTTCTTGATGTATCCAAGTAAAGGTTCACGTGTTTTGGAGCTGGAAAGAACCTGTTAAGAGTTCAACATTGCACTGAATTTAACCAGACGAAGGGTAAATCGTATATTTCCATATTTGTGCTGATTCTTTCTGTCAAAAAGAATTGACTGCAGGCGGTCACCTGAAAAGTATACAATACGAAACGATATAGTTTACAATAAAATCTTTAAATATACAGTATGTTATTAAATCTTGAAAGATGTGAAAGTTTGGTGCAGAAGTTTTAATTTACCGCTAAAGATTACGGGTTAATTGGTTCTATGGTTTTCAAAATTAGTTTGACATTAAAATAATAAAAGTAATAAACTGTAACAAACTGGATATGTAAAATATATCTGCACCATGTGCCATACTGGTAAGCGTTGGCGGTCATGGTTCGCCATCTCACAGGATCATCATAGTCTTTGGGTCCGGTCTTTGTTTTTGTCGAGTTTATACCATGTGGCCGAATCCTTCCATGTATTTATCTGTCTTTCCCTTGCTCTTTTACCACCACTGTTGACAGTTGTCACTAGGTTTTCAAGTTTATCTCTCGTTATAACAATCTTGAGAGTGCGAACCAGAGGAGCGTCTGGTCGAGTGCTAGAACTCCTGGCTCTCATTTTGAAGACCTGGGTTCGAATCTTCGGTAAGGAGATGGCTTTTTTCTGTCTGGGGCAAAAAGAAAACCCTAACCTGCATAGTTCGCGGGGACTGCACTAGCCAGGCGGCCTTAATTCCTCAGGCCCAAGACTCCTCTATCCTACACTGCAAAGTACCATGGACATTAATGACTGTTTTTTTTTATCATGTGACCAAGCCATTCAGGTTTTTATATCCTTGTTCTGTACCTTTCATGTTTGACAGTTGTCGCTAGGTTTTAAAGTTTATCTTTCGTCAAAACGAACTTCAGAGTTCAAGTCAGACGGTGTAACTACTTCGCCACGGAGGAACCCCCCCCCCCCCCCCCGCCACCCTCGGTAAGTTCATATTATTATGGCCCTATACCTTTCATGGAAAGCAATGGCAAACTACTCAACTAAACTTGCCTAGTCAATCACAGACAACCAATGAATGCTGTGATAGCTTGCGACGTCCTGTAAAGGACACACAACTAACTGCTAAGGAAGGCATCCGTCTTGGATAACAATTTTCACTGTTTGCTTGCCCTCTCCACATGGAAATCTAACTGTCGAACCAATGTTCATGTTGTTCAATAGGTGTTCAAGTTTGCCAAGACAATGTCTGTGCCAAGCCATGATCACGCCACTGTCTGTTGATAAAATAACATGTATAGGTGTGATATGTCTTTGAAATATAACGAAGGAGTTGTGTTTTAATATTATTTTATAATTTTATGTTTTTTCTTTAGATCGGTTTGTGTTGTCCCGGCCCCGATGAAGATTTATATAATCGAAACCGAAACGTCGTTTGTAGTATATACTTATTTTTATTTTATTATTTTATATATTTTTGGATTGTGTTTTGTGGGGAGGGGGAGAGAAAGAGAGAGAGAGAGAGAGAGAGAGAGAGAGAGAGAGAGAGAGAGAGAGAGAGAGAGAGAGAGAGAGAGAGAGAGAGAGAGAGAGAGAGATTTTCACTCTGTTCTTTATGTTCTCCTTTATGGAGTCCGTTGTAAGGTATGGTCACTGTGTCCGTGCTTAGTATGTCTCATCTTTTCTCAAGAGCTATGAATACCCGACTGCTTGTATTTTCCATTGAAATGGCTGCTGCATTGGAGGACTCAGCATGCTTGGTAATGCCCGATGAGCAGTGACGTCGTTCGACTTAACATATAATAATATGCTCATCAATGAACACGCAGACAACCCCCAAGTGCTCATCTATACAGATGGATCTGTTGTAAAGAAGCAGAGAAGTGCATGGGCATTTACAGCCCGTTCAACGTTCAAGAATCCAGTGGTGCCCACTCTATGACCACGAGCAGCATGACGATGGAGGTGATGGCAGTTACACAGGCTTTCATATGGCTGGAATCGCAGCATTATACCAACGTGTGCGTACTAAGTGATTCAATGAGCATGATTCGGAAGGTCGAAGCTGGATCTGTGCGTAGACAGTGGACAGTCGCTGAGGAAGTCTGTTATCCGTAAAGTCACCTTCATCTTCGTCCCGGGACATGCGGGAGTCGAGGGAAATGAACGAGCTGATAAACTGGCTGGCTCTGTACCCTCTGCAGATGGCCAGCCCATGGATCGTGCCGATGTTATTAACGTCCTTAAAGACATGTCGAGAACAGAAGACTTTGACTTCAGTGAATCCACATCGCTGTCCAGGATGAAAAACTTGGGAGTAAGAATTGGCACGCCAGACACGAGAGGTACATTGGGAAAACGAGGTGCCTCGTCAACCAACACATAACTGGCACTATTAGCCACCGGACGCTGATGTATATGTTGGGGGGGGGGGGGGGAAGGATCTGAGCACCTATGGACCTGTCCGGAGTGCAATGAAGATGCCTCAATTGATAAATGATATAATAATAATTTGTCTCAAAGTAGTTTCGTGCTATGGGTCTGGTATGTGACAGGGCCTGAGAACACGGAGGAAAGGTGACCGATCTTTCACTCACTTTAGCAGGCAACAAACCCCGGCGTTGAACCCGCGTACTTGCTCGTGACATTTCAGCGCAGTCCCTTGACAACTTCGCTCATGCATCCGTTATAACATAACATATAAAATAACATATGTGCCTCTGTAAGGGTTTTAACAACTCCGTTCTCATTTATAGACATTTCATTACTAATTTGATCTCTTTGTATGTTGCCCATAAAGTCAAGAACGACATTAACCTATTCACAATATTCGATATGACTGATTTGAAGAATCTGCCACGGCACATAAGGGCACACGAGAAGGCACTCTAAGGTACACAGTTGTTGGAAAGACTAGCAGCAGTTAGCCGTCCTCTGTGACAAATCAACAACCAGCAGAATTGATCTCATGCCAATGTATATTCTATCTCGACAACGGAAAACCGCCGGTCGCTGCTGAGGTTTTTGGTAAACTAATGAGTGGGACGTACCAGTCATCTAAAGATGGCATTATCGGTTCACGTGGTTTTTTCCGTATGCAATTTACAACTGCAATTACAACTCTGCAGGAGAGAGCAGGCTAGTATAATTAAAATTGATGATGCAAGTACAATTGTATTATAACAGGACTTGAGATTTTACAACGAAGGATATAATTTTCTATTTAAAAATAAGAAAAATAAAGTAAATCAATATAAGATACTGAGATATGTGTGGGAAATGATAATTAAAGGTGGATGTCTAATAATAATCGGATAACTATTATGAAAGGACAAACTTACAAATAAGGAAGTTCTAAACCAGTGGTTCTCAACCTTTTTTGGCCCGTTCCCCCCTTCACCATATTTTTAGGACGTCACTCCCCCCTCACCATATTTTTAGAACGTCATTCCCCCCCCCTCACCATATTTTTAGAACGTCATTCCCCCCTCACCATATTTTTAGAACGTCATCCCCCCCCCCCTCACCATATTTTTAGAACGTCATCCCCCCCCCCCCTCACCATATTTTTAGAACGTCATTCCCCCCTTTCGTATTTCCTCCCTAAAAATGTCCCCCTGCCCCTACACAGTATACCTAATAATGGAAGCTAAATTTAATAGCACATACTAAAACAAGTCTAGACATCTACATAAAACGTGATTTGCGGATATACTTACGTTATAAAATGAATTTAAGAAGGATGATACGTACAGAACCGTAAAGTATGAAGAGAAAAACAATGTCAAGTAATCAGTTCTTGTATCAACGCAATCTAGAAATAATCTTAATTCCCCCCCCCCCCTGGAAACCCCAAAATTCCCCCCTGGGGGGGAATTCCCCACCGGTTGAGAACCACTGTTCTAAACAAAGTATGAATGAACAAAGAATGACTCAACGAAATCAATGTTATTCATCAAATAGTAAGAGCGTTACAACAATAAGAAAGAGACGAACAGCTTTCTTTAGTCATGTGATGGGAAGAGAGGCAATGGGGAACATCATGACATAAGCAAAGATCAATTGGAATAGAGAAGACAGAGGTCGACCTAGAGAAATGATGCTGAATAGACAGATAGTGGCATGGAGGAATATCATCAGTAGAGTTGATCCAGAACACCAAAGACCACGACCTGTGGAGAGACATGAACGTCTACGCCAGCTGGCAGGGCAGATGATGATGATGATGATGATGATGATGATTATGATGATATTTATATAGACCAATCGGCACTCAGGCTTAATGTAGTCAATATCACTCCGCCACATATATAGTACCCCATTTTATGATGGGCCGACTTGGGAGCCCAACAGATTTTAAAAATCCACCTCGATGCTGACTGGAACCGATAATCTCCGAGTCTGCAGCAAGCGTCTTACCACTAAGCTAAAGGGCTCTCCAAAGCAGAAGTTCAGTTAGTTGCATATCCTTTGTAGGACGTAGCAGTCAATTCCAGCATTGTGTGGCTGTTTGTGATTCCTGGGCAAGTTTATATTCAGTAGTTTGGTTTGTCATTGGTTTCTGAACAACCGGCACTCATACCATTTCGTATAACAACCAACGCAAGGCGGTCTGCTGCCAAATGGC
Organism: Cepaea hortensis; assembly: GCA_963921405.1. Lineage (NCBI taxonomy): Eukaryota > Metazoa > Mollusca > Gastropoda > Stylommatophora > Helicidae > Cepaea > Cepaea hortensis. The sequence goes on along the minus strand of OY992879.1, from coordinate 94,411,735 downwards.
CTACAGCTGTGTTTCGAACGCGGGTATGCGAGATTACGAACTGCGTCCATATCCGCTTCGCCTGCGGGAAGAGCTTAGTTTAAAAAAAAAAAAAAACAGGTAAGTAAGTGGAAGAGGAAAGCTTATTTCACATTCATCAATTCGAAGGAAAAACTCCACAGGAACCAACGTTCAGATTGTAGGGAGGCTCGTGTTGTCTGTCGCTGGGACACAGGTCCACGTCCCGTGTGACAGGACAATCCCTAATGAGCTTTGTCTCCCGTGGGTGACAGGAAGAATGATTGACTGAACCGCTTTGTGTTTGGAGACAACAAACTATCACCGTTATTTTCCCTCATATTTTGACACCACTGGGGGAAACAATGGCAGCCCGTGTTTCTAGAGATGACACGGACTGCAGCTGCAGTGACAGTCGTGATGTTGCCAATATCAGATACAACAAACACTACTGCGTTTCTAGGAGCAGCGGTGACGTAGTGGCTAGTGCCTATACTTGCCAAACAGCTGTCCTGGTTTAAGCCTCAGGTGAAGCTGGTAATTTTTTTCCGACTGGTTCTGGGGTCGACCAGCCTCTTATAAATAATAACACGAAAGTCTTAAAGCAGGAACCCGTTATTGGTCTGTAATCTGTTAGGACCATCATATTTTGAAGACCTGTGTGTTTGGGGAAATAGTTGGCCAGGGATGACATCCTCCCTCCCGACAGTGCTCATTGTCAGGGTAACTTCCTAACCGTTACACTAACCTACCCGCTCTGGTAACAATAGGCACCAGTCAATGCACATAGTTTTCTAGGAATTGTCTGGGGAGGAAAGGTGATGAGAAAGGAACTAGCCAGCTCGCATATTATGTCGTGACTTAGAATATGTGAAGATCTAACACTTCACAACCCATCGGCAGTATTTACTATGGAACAACCTTAACCTTTTCCTTACTGTGTTTCTAGAGATGACTATTTTGCTACAGGATAGCGGGCCTCGTCACATCACATGCTCATAGCAGATTCCTCCTTCGTGCGATGTCGACTGTGAACACGACCAGCATCAGACATCAGATAGTTTTATACAGGCGACATGAACGGGTAGAGGGTTTTTGAGTTCGTATACCAACGGTATGGGCAGGCGGTCAATCCTCAGGGATAGCAGGAGTGGATTATTTCCGGGGGTTGATCGGGGGTTATACTTCAGGGCAGGACAGACAGGCGGACAGGAACACAATGCGAGGTTGGGGTGGGGTTGAGAGATAGACAGAGGAAGAGAGGAAAGAAAGACAGACAAACAGACAGGGGGGAAAGGTGTTACAAACAGACCAATAAACAGAAGGAGGGAGCAGTCAGCCTGCCAGTCAGAGAAACATTATAGAGGGGAGACAGAGGGAGAGATGAAGGGGACAGACAGACAGACAGACAGACAGACAGACAGACAGACAGACAGACACTCTTCTTCTCTTCTTCTTCAGCGTTCCGAGCCATTGAGGTTCTTTGCTGCAAATACAATCCGTCTCCATTCGTCTCTCTGGTGGACCTTCTCTTGCCAGTCGTTGATTCCAAGTGCTTGTAGGTCTGTGCATGTATTATCTCTCCACCGCCTTCTTGGTCTACCTCGGGGTCTACGGTCAATTATTTCCTGAGTGTAAGCGAGTTTTGTTTCCCTATTATCTTCCATTCTTTCTATATGCCCCAGCCATTGTAGTCTATTAGCCTTCATGATACCAGTGATTAGCGGGGACTTAAACAGATCATAAATGTCTTTGTTACTTCTTCTTTTCCACTCTCCACTTTGTGTATCCCTAATGGGTCCAAAGATGCGTCTTAAAATTTTGTTCTCAAAGGTTTGTAACAAGGCTTCGTCTCCTTTCGTTGTACTCCATGTTTCAGAGCCATACAGCACAACTGGTCTGATCAGTGTTTTATATATTGTGATTTTGGTGTTACGAGATAGCGCCTTTGATTTTAGTAGATGTTGTAGTGCATAGTATATCTTATTTCCAGAGTTGATTCTAGTTTGTATTTCTTCCCTTATGATGTTGGAGCAGTTGAAGATTGTACCCAGGTATTTGTCTGTTTCCGTTCTTTTAATGAACATATTATCTATTTGTATGTGGCCAGGGTTTCTAGCCATTCCGTCTCTTGAAATTACCATATATTCTGTCTTATCTTGGTTGATAACCAGCCCCATCTGTTGGGCTTTTTCCTTTAAGTGAGTCAATATTTCCAATGTCTTTTGTTCACTTTGCCCTATAATATCTATATCATCTGCATAACCAAGCAGCTTGGATGTTTCTCCAATATCACATTCCTCCTTTACCTTCCTTACAACTTTCTCTAGAGCCAGATTGAAGAGTAGCGGCGATAGTGCATCACCCTGTTTCAAGCCAGATGTTATTTGGAAGGGGTCTGATTTCCTGCCTTTATATGTTACTATATTATAAGTATCTTCCATGCATAGTCTGGTCATGTTGATTAACTTCCTTGGTATTCCAAATTCCTGCATAGCATTCCATAGACTATTCCTATGGACACTATCATAAGCCTTTTTAAAATCCACAAAAATGTTATGGAGATCTCTTATATATTCCCAATGTTTCTCGGCTATTTGTCGTAAGATAAATATCTGATCTATTGTTGATCTGTTTTGTCTAAAACCCGCCTGGTAGTCACCTAATATGTCTTCTGAATATGGTTTTAGTCTATTTAGTAATACTGCGGATAGTATCTTATAGCTTGTGGACAGTAGTGATATTCCTCTATAATTTCCACATTGGAACTTGTCTCCTTTCTTAAAGATAGGTATCAATAATGACTCTTTCCAGTCATGGGGTAATTCTTCTGTCCTCCAGATTTTTATTATTAGTTCGTATAGCTTTAGATGTAATGCATGGCCACCTGCCTTTATAAATTCAGCAGCAATTCCATCAGTCCCAGTTGCCTTATTGTTTTTAAGTCGTGTGATTACATATAGGATTTCTTCAAATGTTGGTTCTTCAATTTGTGGTTCGCATGTTAGAACCTCTTCCTGTGGGAAAATGTTACTTGGAGCTTCACAATTTAGTAATTCAATAAAATATTCTTTCCATGTGTTGCACATTTCCTCATTGGTATTTATCATATTCCCATTTTTGTCTTTTAAACCATATGTGTTTTGTTGTTGCCCTCGTTTCATTGACTTCAGTTCTTTAAAAAATTTTCTGGATTCATTTTTCTGGTGATTAGTTTCCATATCTTTGATTATATTACTCATATATTCTCGCTTCTGCTGTCTGACTATTTTTGTAGCCTCTTTACATTCATTTCTATAATGCTCTTCCTTTTGGATGTTATTGATGTCATTTAACCATACATGTCTGGCATTCTTCTTCCTAATGACTGCTTCTTCACATTTTTGATTGAACCATCTGTTCTTTCTATGCGTGGTTAACACACCGAGACATTCTCCTGCGGTAGACTGAATTGTATTCTTGATGTTCAACCAAGTTTGGTCAACGCTTTCCTCCAAAGGGTTTTGCAGAGTTTCAAGTTTACATTTTATTTCATCTGTAAATTCTCTTTGACTGTAATGTCTTGCAGTTTTTCTCTGTTATATGTTGGGTGTAATCTTTGTAATTTAGTATAGAAAGCTCTCTTAAGTTTTATTTTAAATTTTGCTCCAACGAGGAAGTGGTCACTGTGGCACTCAGCTCCTCTATAACTTCTGACTTGCTGTATGTTTGATGCATTTCTGTTGTTAATTAAAATGTGATCTATTTGATTATAGGTTCTCTTGTCACATGATTTCCAAGTTTGTTTGTGTATATCCTTTCTTTGTAGTCTGGTACTGCTAATCTGCAGTCCTTTGGCTTCTGCCAGGTTGATGACTCTCCATCCATTATCATTTGAAGTTGTATGTAGGCTTTCCATACCGGCCACTTTTTTATTAGTTTGCTCTCTACCTATTTTTGCATTGAAGTCTCCCAGCACAATCAGGATGTCCTGTTTGGGGGTTTCTTCTATGACATCTTCCAGATCATTATAAAAGTCTTCTTTAATATCATCTTCTTTCTCTTCAGTAGATGCATGTACATTAATCATCGTTATATTTTTCCATTTACCTTTTATTCGTAATTTACTAATCCTGTCATTAAAAGCTTTAAAGTTTAAAATGTTCCCCCATAACTCTTTTTTGATGACAAATCCTGTTCCTAATTCATGTTTATTTTGGGTGTTTCCTCCATATATTATAATCATTCCATTTTGCTCTAAAGTACCCTCTCCTGGCCACCTTATTTCTTGAATTGCTGTTATATCCATTTGATATTCAACCAGCTCCCGGGTTAGTTCTTCAGCCGCTCCAGCTCGATATAGTGTCCGTACATTCCATGTTCCAAATCTCAAAAGTCCTTTAACGTTCCAAGGTCGTTGTCCAGATAAGTCAGTCCGATATCGAGGCTCATGTATTTGTTTCGTAACAAAGAAAGGTTTTTACAAAGGTGGGGGTGTTAACCCCACGCTTCAACACAGACAGACACTCGTATTTGAAAAAATCCCACATGCTTTAATTTCTAAAATGGTCTGTATATCGCAAACATAATTACCCGACGATAAGAGCACTGACCCCAAGCATATTACAGAAATAAAAAGTGGCCCGGAGTGTACATCAAAGTGTGTGCATATTACCGGCTTCTTGGATAATATCAAGTTAAATGACAACAGCATTGGCAACACTTGAACCGTTTATCTATAGCAACAAAATGTACACTCGACGTTCATTGAGAACTGGACAATTTAACTATACTATCTGGTATACTTTTTACACTCATCTATCGAAGCAGGGCTGTGTTTGTGACCAGACTTATGATATAGTCATGCCGAGTCTCATAAATGTTTACTATAGCTTAGATTTATCTAGGGCCTAGGGTAAAAAGTCCGAGTAGAGGGATAGTTGGTGAGGTGGGAAAGTGTGTGTAGAGCAGTGGTTCTCAACCTGTTTTGGCCCGTGCCCTCCTTCACCATATTTTCAGAACGTCATCCCCCCTTCCTTTCGTATTTCCTACCTAAAAATCCCCCCGCTCCCGCCCCTACACAGTATACGTAATAATGGAAGCTAAATATAATAGCACATACTAAAACAAATTTAAAAGTCCACATAAAACGTGATTTGTGGGTCTACTTACTTGATAAAATGAATTTTAGAAGAGTGAGACGTACAGAACCGTAAAGTATGAAGGAAAAAACAATATGAAGTAATCGGTTCTTGTATTAACGCGATCTTGAAATAATCTTAATTCTCCCCCCTCCCCCCCCCCTGGAAACCCTAAAATTCCCCCCTAGGGGAGGGGTGGGGGGGAAGGAAATTCCCCACCGGTTGAGAACCACTGGTGTAGATGGATAGTTGGAGAGGTGGGAAAGTCGATGTGGAGGGAAAGTCGGTGTGGAGGGAAAGTCGGTGTGGAGAGAAAGTCGGTGTGGAGAGAAAGTCGGTGTGGTGCAAAGTCACCGGGAGAAGGAAATGGCGTGAAAGGATGGGAGAATTCGCCACGTGGGAAAGTCAACGTGAGGTGAAATTCGATCTAAAGGTAGACTTAGAGGGAAATTCGACCAGGAGGAAAAATCGTCGAGGAGAGAAATTCATCGAGGAGGTAAAATTGGCGAGAAAGTGGGCAACGAGGGTTATCGGTGAAGGGGGTAAGATGGCGAGGATGGAAAAGGCTAAGATTAACAATTGGTAAGAAGAGAAAGTCGACGAAGAAGGAAGGCCGGCGCGGAGGGCGTCAATATTGATTGGTGCACATAAAAGTAATAGAGCGAAGTAAACATTAGAGGACACATTAGACCCGGATAACGATAACACCTTACAGATATGTCGAGTTGGTCATTTGTCTAAATACTCTTTGTTCCTGCAGCGAGTCGCTGTTATTTGGAGGTGGCCGGTTAGAATCCCAGCATGATAAATACAGCTTTAAATTGTTAATGTTGTCTAGTTAGTTGCATATTTTGTTCACATGATGCCGCAGTCAACCCCGGCATTTTTTGCTGTTCGTACCTTCTTGGCAAGTTTACGTTAAGTAGTTTGCCATGGAATTATAAACTCCCGGCACTCATACCTTTGGATAGGAAACTAACGCAAGGCGGTCTGCTTCCAATCGTCCGCAGCTGTGTTTCGAACACGGCATGCGGGATTACGTATTACATTCGTAACCCATTGGCCACAGAGCCAGCAACGTTGTCTAGAGGGTCTTATAATATCTACTTTTTTTCTTCTACCTCTATGAGCGCCAATCAATACTATCCGGTGTAACCGTGTCTTGCATACCTGCCCCATGTACGAGTTTCATGTATGTCTGTCCGATGTAGTTGTATTCTAGAACACCCGATTTGTCGTTCCCACTGCATTTTGCCCACATGTAATTTCAATGACAGACCACGCCTACTTTCCCACACATGAACAAACTCAATGCTAGACCAGTCGATTATGCCTCTGTGACGAATCACTAACATGCAAATGAAGATAGGGTTCGAGTGAGGTAAGGCGTGAACATGTACAACAAGCACGAACATGTAAAAACAGCACGCCTCCCTAGTAGAAGGGCAAAGTAAGAGTGCCCATCATGGACTGTAATGGATTACTGGCATTAAGTCCCTAACCTTGACTAATTTCATCCACAGTCCTGTTGTTTTATTACGCTTCGAACAGTGTTCCAGCAGTGGTTCTCACGCTGTTGCTTGACGTGCGCAGGGGGCGGGGGCGGGGGGTGTTAATGTGTAGTTTCGTGGATAGGTGAATAGATTACCAAACAACCAGAAGTTCAATCAGTAAGCTTTAGTGGAGCACGATCACAAGTGACAAAATGGACGTTGCGGCCAAAGTCTTGGTCAGCACACAAAGAACAAACACGCACCGATACAGCTACATGAAAATCTCTACAAGAAAAACTCTACATGAAACACTCTTCATGAAAAACTATATATACAAAATTAATCAGTTGTTTCCCTGTTATGGACTGGACACGTGTGTGGTTAACACTGCGTGTGTGGTTATAACAAAATGGTTAGATCGGAAATGTGTGAGCAGGTGAGGATGAGTCGATAGATGGATAGGTGAGGATGAGTGAATAGATGGATAGGTGAGAATGAGTGGATAGATGGATTGGTGTGGATGAGTGGATAGATGGATAGGTGAGGATAAGCTGGTAGATGGCTAGGTGAGGATGAGTGGATAGATGGATAGGTGAGGACTACAGACACGTTTCGATTTGTTTCCGCTGAATTAAATGAAACCCGTAAAGGGCCTTTTTTCACATCATAAGGCATAAAGTGTACGTAGTAAACATTTACAGGGCTTGTTCCGAAGCTATTAAGCATCTTGGGTGTATGGTGTTAGCCTTTTAGATCACTCAGCTTTCGAGGGATGACGTGGTACACTTCACGTCTTTATTTTCCGTAACATTTCCGGGTATCCATTTTAGATCAGTTAAAATAAAATCCCCAGCTTGATTGAGATTCGAAAATATGACCAGCGAGCCCACGGGCAAGCGTTCTAGTCACAGATCTACCGTGTATATGAAGTTATTCTCGTATTTTATGTTAGTTAATTAGTTAGTCGCTGTTCCAGCCTCACGGCAAACAGTCACCCTATCCCATTATGACCCATTCCTGCGCCAGTGAATACCACACATAATGCTCTCCACTGCCCTATGTGAAAAGTGGAACAGACAGGAGTCTCGACAAACCAACAACCCGCACAGGTATACTATGCATTATATCAATGCCAGAATGCCAACACAAAAGTCCGCCACGAAAAATACAGTTCATCGTCGGTGGAACGGCAGTCACTAGAAAACCAGCAGCCACACATTACTGCATAAGGCAAACCCAGTTAGTTCAGCAACCGCCAGACCGTTATTTTTCTGAACATGCAAATCACGTTATAAACAACCGCAGACATATGTAAAAACATTCCACACGAAATTCAACGCTCATAGTGTCGCTCCATGCATCCAACTCAGTAGCAGGCCGACGGAACCATTCACTGATCAACAAGATGGAAAATGCGTAGGCAAACCACAAGCATAAACAACCGAGAGGCCTCTTCATCTCAACAGCCTATCCTCCGTGGTGGGGATCGGAAGTCATATTCTATACTAATCGGTACTCGAAAGGTGATGTGGTTATTATTAACGTCGGCCGCCTTTGCTTCCACGACAATTTCATGGGACCAGTTTTAGACTGGGTCGACACGGGATACCGGTTAATGAACAGAATAATATATTTATTTTTTTTTAAATCACGTTTCGAAAACAACTACTGTGCCAGCAGGTAAGTGTGCTGTTCTCTGCGCCACGGAGCTTTGCACCGCTTAATGTACCCACACAAGAAACGCAATTTGACGAACTCACTTTTCGGAGCAATCCCAGGTTATGACTGGAAATAATTTGAAGTACATTATTTCATAACGACTTGCGTGTGACATGCCAAGCAAGAAATCATGCAATATATTGTTTACGGCTTTTGTGTTTAATACAATAAATCATTATTTTCTTAGGAGTGAAGGAAACAAATATAGGAGATGGAGTAATTTTATATCAACATTTAAAGGATTTTGAAAATCTAAGATAGTATGCTATTAGAGAAACTACGTCGTAAACCTCTGGATATCAGTATAATACTGGCATATGCAGCCCCCCCCCCCTCTCTCTCTCTCTCTCTCTCTCTCCCTCTCTCTCTCTCTCTCTCTCTCTCTCTCTATATATATATATATATATATATATATATATATATATATATATATATATATATATATATATTGTTGTCATAGTTTTACTCTCACTGGTTTTGAACTCAAGCGGAGTCCATACAGACTACTTTTTCTATTTGCACAGAACTGAATTTTGCTCCTGGATTAGCTTTCCTTATTATCAGTGTCTCTCGCCATCAGGCGAGCCCACTCCGACCTCGCGGGTACTTGTAAGTTACGTTCCCTAGTCAAGGGCGAAAAGTCAACATTTTAGTCCAACTACCCGTGTGGGGGTTTGAGCCCCTTACCTCGGCATCAGCACACCAGATGTTTAAGAATGGGCGTTCTTATCCATTCGACCATGCTGATCCCCGATCAGATAACACAGACGACGATGTAGGTGTATTTCGTTAATTTACATTTAGTTATATTATACATGGCGTAGCGGGCTGCAATGATGTAATCGTTACGGGGTCACGATGTCACGAGCGCTGTCTGACGAAGGTTGGGCACCTGCGCTCCCCGTCCACTAAGAGAGGGAAGACTGGCCACCTATTCCAAATGTGAAGGTCGCCTTTTCCAAATGTGAAGATCACCTATTCCAAATGTGAAGGTCACCTATTCCAAATGTGAAGGTCGCCTATTCCAAATGTTAAAGTCACATATTCCAAATGTGAAGGTCACCTATTCCAAACGTGAAGGTCGCCTATTCCAAATGTGAAGGTCACCTATTCCAAATGTGAAGGTCGCCTATTCCAAATGTGAAGATCACCTATTCCAAATGTGAAGATCACCTATTGCAAATGTGAAGATCACCTATTGCAAATGTGAAGGTCACCTATTCCAAATGTGAAGGTCCAACCTAAGCACCGTAGCTGGTTTCTGCTTCAAGATTGTGTGTATCTATCTGTATGTGCGTGTCTGTGTCTGTCTGTGTGCGAGTGTATCTGTTTGTGTGTCTGCCTGTGTGTATATGTCTGTCTATCTATGTGTATGTGTGTGTCTGTGTCTGTGTGTGTGTGTGTGGGGGGGGGGGGCTTGGATCAGTGAAACACTGGTAAAATAACAGTGACACTCGGGGACTGCAATGCCAGAGTAGTCAATAATAATAAAGTGAGCAGCGTGACTAGGGGTTATGGCCTAGGGGGGAGAAATGAACGGTGTGATAGATTAAACGCTTCAGCAGAATCTCATGGCTTGATAACAGGCAACACCTGATTCAAACATCACTCTCCACGATTGAGGACTGTGAACACCCCTGAAGATAGTGTTGACACTCAAGCTCACTACATATTGATTGCAAAGCAGTTTCAAAATATCCAGTACCTTGCCGGCTGGAGTGGATGATGATACCCCTCCAAAAATTGCAATCTCCAATGGCATGGATCGAATTCGTGCGTTGACTCCCTTCCGTGCCATGACACAAGACTGTTACGAATGTTCTCCCGCTGTCTTCCTTACTTCTCTTTCCACGAATCTTTCCGATTGTCACAACATGTTCCAGTTTTTGTCTTCTCATAATGTGGCCCCAAAAAATGATGACTGCTCCTTTCTGTTGTTTGTGATAAGTTGACTTTACGACACACACAGCCTCCTTCAAAATGTCCAAATTGCTCATTTTGGCTGTCCAGTGAATTTTCAGCAGTGGAGTGGGAGTAACCACTTGACCAGGGAGAGACCGCAATTGTGATCGTGTTACAGTTGTAGGAAAGATGACATTTTTGGAATCAAAATAATTTTTTTGTACACGACCTGGGTAGGTGCGGGGCATGGCTAAGAGGTCACAGTGACCGCCACAGGTTCAGAAGGCACAGGGTTCGATGCCAGCTTCAGGCTGGGAATGTTTCCAACAAAGGTTTGGTATCCAATGTCACACACCTCCCTGATTTCTTGGGGAGTGAAATCGCATGCCCAGCCTTCTCGGATAATGATGAAAAACAGGAGTTGAGTGTGTGTAAAAGCGGAAGTTGTATATCGTAAAAAGCGTAGGCAGTGAGATACTGCCCTGGCATAATTGTTGAGATCCTTAATTAGGTGTGATGAAAAAGGAACGTGAAAGAAAGAAAGAAAGAAAAAAAAGAAAGAAAGAAAGAAAGAAAGAAAGAAATTCTCTAAATGACATCTGTAATAATTATTACATTCCTAATGACCTATTAAAATCCATATTTATGAAACTCTACTGAGTCAAAATCAACCGTTGGTTTATAACGTAAAAGTCATCGCACAATAAGTCATATGTATTAGTCAGATGCCAAAACTGTTACAGAGAATAATCATTAGTAGAGTAAGAAAACAAGATTAAACCACAAATTATCATTGAATAAAATGGAATTGTAGAAGGAAATGACACCAAATAATGTCATATACATTCTTAGGACACTGACAAAGATCTACACAGATCTGCACAGTTTGGTAACCGCTGATTTAATACAAGCTACAACCCGGCTCTATTACAATCACCTTGTGCAAATTTGTTAAGTATTCTTCTGCTTCAACTACGTGTTGGCATCATTGACTCCGCGAACAGAACCAACCTCCGGTTCAATCCATTTAACTCGACTCCCGATTCCATTTACACATCTAATTCCCCGGAATAATGAAAACGAATTACCGTATTTACGCAAACAAGCGGAGGATGGTGTAATGCATGTGGTTTGCGGATGGCTTTAGTGTGTGTTGCTAAATTGTTCTGAGAACATTTTATCGACCCGGCTAATGTTAGAGCAACGGAGTCACACTATGATACACTGTTATACCTGTGTCCGAACAAAGCCTTCATTGACGTGAGGGTTTGGTACAGGATTTCTTGCGCTAAACTTTAATGTACCGCTATAGTTTAATGGTTAACATGTCCACGAATTTCAAAGGCAGGCAGACAGGCAGATAGACGGTTAGATACGTAGGTAGCTAGGCAGCCAAAAACCAGATAAGCAGCCATATAAACAGCAGACATTCAGACAGACAGAGAGACAGACAATCAGACAGGTCAGGTAGACAGACAGACAGACAGACAAACAATTAAACACAACGGTATCAGTTTTAACTTACACTGCAACACTTACTATCGACTAACGATGCTACCATGATTCTGGTGAGACTGACTGAAGCAAACAGCGGTGCACAGATACAGACAAGGAGAGACACTCCGTGTATGCTCAATGCCAGCGTAAATATAAGGACAGCAGACGTCCAAGACAACCAAACTGCATCAGACACAACACTAGAAACTATATCATTTTACTACCAGTGGCTAATGATGCTTACGTACTCCTAATTCTGGTGATACTTACTGAAGCATACATGTGCAAAGATACAAAGAAAGAGAGCTATCTAATGATTAACCAATGCACGTTTAAATTAAATAACAACAGACATATAAGACAATAAATATTGAATCCCGGTCGGTAACTATAGCTTTCAATTTGTATGTTTTCTAGCGCGGTCTCTAGTCTCTAATTATGTCCCATACTTCTATGAGCGCCACACAACCCATTGTGTTTATATATGACAACAGCACTGTATCAGATACAACATTAGAAACTGTACATCATTTACTATCAGTGGCTAATGATGCTAACATACTGCTAATTCTGGTGAAACCTGCTGGAGCAGAGATGTGCACAGATACAAGGAACGACAGCGATTTCGTGAATGATCTATAGTTTAGTTTAGTCGATGGATCAACATCACGGCACACGGTTTAACCCATAAGTGCTCCGTTTTTCTCCTAACTCAAACCTGAGTCTGGAGAAACTCAGCTTCAATGCACGAACTCCGTTGCATCGGCGAGGATCCTGAAATACTTTGGGTAGATTTTTAACTCGAAATTTTGCCCGGGCAGCGCCGTTAGGCTACTCTTTTTCGATTTCCAACTGCCAAGGGATTTTTTACGTGCGCAACAATACACACGGGCGTCCGATCTCACTACCCAGAGACCAGGGGAAATTTTATTACTGGAAGTCCAGGTGGATTTTCAAATAAATCCTGGTCCTCGCCGGGGCCTGAACCCGGGACCTCTAGCACTCGAGGCGGACACCATACCTCGAGACCACTCAGCCCCCGTGAATGATCTATACAAGTTTACATTGAACAACAACAAACATACAAGACAAGAGCACTGTATCAGATACAAAATTAGAAACTACATCATTTACCACCAGTGGCTAATGATGCTAACATACTGCTAATTCTGATGAAGCTTACAGCACCAAACAACAGCGCAAAGAAGCCACCGCAGGAATGATCAATACAAGTTTAAATATAATAACAACATGCGAGGCAAGCACGCATCCTGTCTGTTGCCACTGACAGACAAAGGAAATTGCTGGGTGGGATTATCTTAGTGAGCCTTCTTTGTTAGACAGTTCCGTATGCTGAAGCTACTTCACCGGGAGAAACCAGGGAGGACAATCTCTGGCTATTGCGGGCAAAGAGAGATGATACAGTTAGGATCTTGTACTAAATTGTTTGCATTCAAAAGCTGGCTATTGAGGGTAAAGAGAGATGATACAATTAGGGTCTTGTACTAAATTGTTTGCATTCGAAAGTTGGCTATTGAGGGCGAAGAGAGATTATACAGTTAGGACCTTGTACTCAGTTTGCATGTACAAAGCATACACCAGGAAAGGAGGTGCGCTGTGGCGAAAGGGATAAGAAAGCAATTCATTGTCCCTCTTACCGCGTTCGAAACACAGCTGCGGGTGATTTGGAAGTAGACCACCTTGCGCTGGATTTCATACAATGGTATGAGTGCCGGTCGTTCAGAAAGCAACGCATACAGCACTCCATAGTTTTAGTGATGATCCCAAAAATTGCACTCAGTGAACTAAACGACTCAATACGAAAACGAACCCATAACCTTCACAGCGAGAGGTAGACGGCTTGAGCACGTCACAACTGAGACCTCCCTCTCCACTGGAATGCTTTTGATAAGTTGGAAACCCACAAAATACAGATTTACAACAGCTGTTGTAGAAACAATCTTCTCCTCTCTCTGTGCATGATATTTTCAATCTGAGAATTGAGTTCAAGAGCCAGAACTCCCTCTCGGACAAAACGTATGTTTTTCTATAACCGAGGGGGACGCGAGGCGCAATAATCAATACCTCATTACGAAAAGGTAATTTGATTGAAAGAACATTGTCAATTGTTAATGATCAAACTGTGCGGGTTCCGGCTGAGGCCTCACCTCACAAACAAATAAATTACCTCAGCATATTTTGTTGGTCGACGTGAGACTATTAGATTAAGGGCATCGATAGCAGGCACAATGAGATGGACCTCGCTTTGTCAATGTGACAATTCATTTCCTTAAGAATAATGTTATTGTTGTTTCTTTTTAAAATAAGAACAGGGACAGTCTGAGAGTACAGTCAGGTGGTGTCTCTTTTATTTTACTATTCTTGCCGGTCTTGCTCATCACGTTAGTTTCTGAGCTCTGAGGGTGAAAGGCGAGATCTGCACCATGGGCTCCGGTGATATTTACATGTGTACAGGCTGAAGGCCGGCTCAGTGGCGAAGGAATTACGGACGCAGTTCGTAATCCTGCATACCACGTTCGAAACATAGATGCGGGTGACTTGGCAGCAGACCGCATTGCGTTGGTTTTTTTTTTTAAATAAATGGTAAGGGTGCCGGTCGTTCAGAAAGCAATGGCAAACTGTTTTTTGTTGTTGCATATCTCTTACAGGACGTTGCAGTCAACACCAGCATTTTCCAGCTGCTGTTGGTGTGCTAGGCAAGATTACGCTCATTAGTTTGCCACTGCTTTCTGAGCGACCGGCTAACATACCCAGTAAGTTACCGACGCGGCGAGAACCGCTACCGATTCTCGCGCACATCACGCCACTCACGAGAGTATACGGGATTACGGAGAAAAACGCTAACTCCTAGGCCAGGAAGACCGGCAATCGCAAACTACTGAACGTAAACTTGCTAAGAGACCAAGAACAGCCAACAAATGTTGGGGTTAACTTCGACGTTCTGTAAAAGATATGCAACTAACTTTAACCGACTGGAGGCAACAATCTCTACAGCAACATCACTCCGATAGATGCATGACCTGGTCAGGGTTCAAACGACCTTAACGTCAAGGCACCGACCTTCATCGCAACAACTCACAGGCTTACAAAGAAGTGTCAAACTACACAACAAGCAACCAACTAAACAACACATCAACAAACCAACCAACACATCAACAAACCAACCAATACATTATAAAAAGCGACACATCAACCAACTAACACATTATATAAATTCAACGAACACATCAACCAACCAACCATCCAACATCAACTAACCAACCAACTCATCAGTCAACCAACCACACAATCAACCAATCAACACACCAACTAACCAACAAACCAAGCAGCCGAAACCAAACCAAAGCAACAACAAAAAAAAAAAAAATCAAATAACTGCGGATAACAACATCTCATGACAAAATGCACACATAAATAAACCTAATTTTCCCGGTGTCAACAAATGCGACACACAACATTCCAATCTTGTTGGATGATAAACATGAAATGTCTCCGACCACATTCAATTCCCATTTCTCCCCCTCCGTCCTTTGTGTACACTGTCTTGGGTTCTGTTCATTAATAATATGGAACTTCTGCAACGCACCCCACATATTGTGGTCGCTGATTTATTCATTTAACTCTGCTCCTTTGTCAATTCAGAATCCTCGATATCATTTGCTTTCTGTTTGTTTCTATTTTAAAGTAGACATTTTTTTTTTATGTGGACTTTTTTTTTTTAAAGCGGGCTTCTTTTGTATTTAAAGCGGACTTCTATTTGTAAAGTGGACTTTTATTTGTAAAGTGGACTTCTATTTGTAAAGTGGACTTTTTTTTTTAAGTGGAGTAGAACAGATTCTTTTAATAAGGCTTTTTTTTTTCACAAGACAGTCCCGTCTCGAAGCAGTGCGAAGGTTGATCCCTTTGACCTTCTTGGTGGTAACACAAGTAACAGCTGAATCGCTGAACTAGGTCAGGCCAGGCTACAGGAAACCCTGAGGCCATTATAATGATATAATTAAATCTGTTTTCTCCCTCATGTTTGTTATATTAACTGATTAATTGCCTGGGATGATTAATCGTCGCAACCGACTTCCTGTATCTGCCATGGGCTTATATACAGTAGTCCTTAGCAACAATACTCGTCCGTTGGGATTGTTCCTTTCTTCCAACTCTCGGAAAATCTTTCTTATCTCCGCCATCAGCTTGCCATTCTTCTCCGGGATGTTTGTAAATGTAGACACTGGCTTCAGCTTAAACTTGTTGGTCTTTATAGATGGTCTGCTGCCTTTAGTTTGATCTGTGAGTTTCGGTTTTCGGCTTTTACTGGCCTATTCCCGCCCACATACCTCTCTTTTAAAGTCGTTTTTGTGTTCTCTTTCAGCATCTTACCATTGTTATTGTTGCTATCGCCCCAGTGTCATATGTGTCTTCCGTTGTTGCCATGTTGAGTGATACATGTACAAGATCATCAGCTTTATGTTTATCCTTCTAAATCAGGGTCGGGGAACGTTTGGCCAGCGGGACGTTTAAGGCCCGCGAAATCATTTAGTCTGGCCCTGCCAAGGCAACATGAATTCCATAAACGTTACAGAAGCAATGATACATTTTCCTGAGTAGACATGCAATGAAATATGCATCTGTGTTCGGAACAACTTACTGCTGCGAGCAGTTCTTCTGAAATCTTACCATCGCAAAAAGTTGCGAGTACATGTTATTTCAGCTTTCGAAACATGATAATGTTTATGAGCTAGTGTTCTTCGATGTTCATATCTCGTAGAATATCAGTATTTTTGTTCCTCTTGGTTCACGAATTCAAAGAACTCTTCTTTAGCATTTAAGCTCTTTAGTATGCTATGGCCAAATGTACAAATAAGAGAACACACACGAAGCTGGGAAACATGAGGGATAGTATATCATACATCACGACTTTTATGGAAGTGACACAGTTGAGAGTTCAACCTTCTGGCCATATCTCTAACTCATAAAGGATGTACCATTTTCACATATTTAAGTTTGTTGTTGTTGTTGTTGTTGTTGTTGTGAGTTTTCAATAATAGTTGAAAACAAGTATTTATGTCCACGGTTTGTTTCTTCATTATTGTTTAACCTATATATAAGACACTGTTGTAAAGGAAACGTTTGAAAAGTAGAACAGTCAACCGTCTAAACAAACGATGGACAGTGGGAACAACAGTCCATGGGAGTCTTGATATACAAAGCCCAAAATCGGGCACTCTGGCGCTGTTTATGATTCACATCGACACCGCAAGGTACAAGTGGAATGAAATGAGAGGGGCTGAGATAAGATGAGATGAACGATTGGAAAAGAAAACGAAAAAAAAAGAAAAGATTGTATGAAAGGTACTATCAACGAATACTGGATGACCATTAAAGTAAAGGCAAGCTCATAGCGTATTGTCCTTCAAGTGTGAAGTGGTAGGCCTTCTAAGCATATGAGATGGGATGGTTTTTTTCCCCTTCCTTGCCGCCTTTCTTTTCCAAACAACTCCCAGAAGATTCCGAGATTACAAATACCGAGCCCAAAGACGCCCAACGGAGGAGGAGGTATAATCGTGGTCAGTGGTCACACCTCATGACCACGCTCTGAAGGTCGTTTGTTCGTTCCCTTACTGCGTCGTTCGGTTCACGAATACAATCTTTTCGGTAAACCTTGGGATTCGTCGCTGAAGCTACTTAGTTAGAGCTCTTATCGAAACAGTTTTCAGGCGGTCAACCGCTCGACGGAGAGAGACCCAGTAAAATGGCGTAAATCTGGATGCAACGAAGTAGACACTTTCGGATTTAACATTAACGTCATCTCCGGCATTTAAGGGTTAACCCCACTTGAGTGACACCCTGCGCAGTTTGGTAACCACTGTCTGAACTTTTGGTGTAGCTCGATTCAAGGCGTGCCCAGGTACTCTGTCGTTTGATACCACGACTGCGCATGTCTGACTAGGTCGTGACAATGGGGTTGCAACGACCACCTGCCACGACGGCTGGCCTGCATGCTGCTGTACAACACATTAATTACCTGAATTACCTGTGTCTGAGAAGCATTGTAGGTTTTCAGTGGTTCCGTGTCTGTTAGCGGTGTTGGTGTTGGTGTTTTATTGGTAGCCTCTAGGGACGGATAGATTGGGGGACATTGAACTAGTTACAGGTGTGCGACTATGTTGATGAATCGATTGGTATGCAGGTAGACAGACAGGCATGCACAGATAGAGTGATATGCAGGCAGGAAGAAAGTCTGGTGTGCAAGCAGACAGACAATGTATTATGCAGGGAGCTAAGTTAGACATGCAGGCAGACAGAAATGCGGGCAGACAGGTATGCAGGCAGGTACACAGAGTAACATGCAGGCAGCCAGAGTAACATACAAGTAGACAGGTACGCAGGAAAATAAACAGAATAACATGCAGACAGACAGGTACTCTCATCATGTACCAAGTAAATCTCATCATGTACCAATCATGTACCAAACTCATCATATGCCAAATCACACTTATCATATACTACATCACTCATTATACACCAAGTCACTCTCTTCGTGTACCAAGTCACCCTTATCATGTACCAAGTCACCCTCATCATGTACCAAGTCACATACTTCGTGTAAAAAGTCACTCTCATTATGCATCAAGTCAGTCTTATCATGTACCAAGTCAGTCTTATCATGTACCAAGTCACTCTCGTCATATGCCAAGTCCCTCTTATCATATGCTACATCACTCATCATACACCAAGTCACTCTCATCACGTACTAAGTCACTCTCTTCGTGTACACAGTCACTCTCATCATTCACCAAGTCAATCTCATCATGTATCAATTCACTCTTATCATTTACTACATCACTCATCATTCACGAAGTCACCCTCTTCATGTACCAAGTCACTCTCTTCATGCACCAAGTCACTCTCTTCATGCACCACGTCAAACTCATCACGCACCAAGTCACCCTCATCATGCACCACGTCACCCTCATCATGTACCACGTCACTCTCTTCATGCACCAAGTCACCCTCATCATGCACCACGTCACCCTCATCACGCACCAAGTCACCCTCATCATGCACCTAGTCACCCTTACCATGACCCACCGGAAGGACTGTCGATTCTTTGCTCTTCCTCTGTCACGTGCATTCTGGGGCCCAGAGTATCTTCAGTGTCACTTGCCTACCGTCCTGTCAATCGAAGCCTACGTCTTCATGAACAAAGCATGCCTTCCTGTACTGTTTATGTCTAGAGCTGAGGTGAGTTGAGCCAAGACAAGAACCGACATCACAGCACTTGGGAGTACTTGAACATACGCGCTCCGTCCTCATCTTCAACAGCGAGCGAAAAGTCCCAATGCTAACGGTGCCAGTTGAAGTTTGATTATATGTCCGTCGGTTAGACCCTATGGTCCCTTACTGCCTCACCAGTGTCTCCATGCCATGATGGTGTATCAGTTCTTCCACACTATACACCAGATCCCACAAAACCCTGACCACATCTGCCGCCCTTATCATGCACCAATATCCAACCAGCGCTGCAGACCCGGCAAATCTGTCCGTCTGCTTGTTTCCCAACCCACCAGCATGACCTGGCATATAGATTCAACGGATGCTCTCTGTCTATGATATCTGAATTGCAGCATGACACCCTGCTCGAGGCAGCCCTGTCTTAGCCCCTCTCTGCTCTACCTAAAGCAGTGTCAAGTTTATTCGTGGCCAAAGTATTTTAGTTGACACTACCCAGTTTATAAGCCAGCTTGCTTCGATCTTCAGATCTTGAAGAATGTCAGTATTTTCCTTAATTTTGATCCTCGGTATTCTAGGAATATTTTTTTTTAATGTTTAATTCATAACACACAAATAGCACAGGCCTAGAACGGAAAGAAACATGACTCAAGTAACCCCAAAACCTAGATTCGTTTGCCTGCCATTCGTTTTCTTCACAGCCGACCGTCACCTTGGCTGAGGTTACAAACAATCAGAGGTCAGCGCGTGTTGTCACGTTTATGAACTATCAATCGTTGGGGGGGGGGGGGGGGGGAACCTTGAAGACACTATAATAACATTAGAAGTAAGCTGACAGGCATTTATTGGCACTCATAGAAGCAAACCATCTCCGCCCCTTTCCGTGGCAGCCGATACCGCTGACCAATACTTTGTGTGTTTATCCCCCATATTTATGAATTACATGTCGTAATGACCAATTGTTTAAATCTTTCAGTACAGTGCAGATTTTCATCACATAACTCCGTAACTTGCTATAGCTTCTACGATCTGTAATAAATCCATTAGCATACAATCAGCATATAAGTGTTACAGTTTGGTGTTGGATCGGAGCCTCATGGTGTGCTGTTTTTTCTTTCTACTCGGATCTTCAATCCAAAACAATGTATTCCAAATAATGGTTCCGGGAGTCACTAGAGTCACTAAGGTTGTTCTGTTCGGAGTCACTAAGGTTGCTCTCTTAGGAGTCATTACAGCCATTAAGACTGCTCTGTTGGGAGGCACTAGGGTTGCTGTTGGGAGTCACTAAGGTTACTCTGTTGGGAGTCACTAAGGTTACTCTGTTGGGAGTCACTAAGGTTACTCTGTTGGGAGTCACTAAGGTTACCCTGTTGGGAGTCACTAAGGTTACCCTGTTGGGAGTCACTAAGGTTGCTCTGTTGGGAGTCACTAAGGTTACTCTGTTGGGAGTCACTAAGGTTACTCTGTTGGGAGTCACTAAGGTTGCTCTGTTGGGAGTCACTAAGATTACCCTGTTGGGAGTCTCTGTCCGCGGTGTGTCCTGCCGAAAGCGTCACACAAAGCACCAGTTCCAGCGACGACCCCCAGGAGTCTCCGAGAAAAATGCACGCGTGAACCGAACAACGTGGCTCGGAATCGAACCCACAACCTTCAGAGTGAAATCAAGCGGCGTAACCACTTCGCACAACCACAACATTCCTGTTGAGGTCAACAGGTGGTTCAGTAACACTGTTCCAGGTATGCAGAGTTATGTTAATCATGAATACACAGAGATGGATATAGAAGACAATTGGCGCCCCTGAGCTCCATACAGAACACCAGTAACCATCATCGTCGGATGATGGTGAGACAGCACCATAAGACGGGGCGGGTACACCATCACACCAGGCCTTAACGGGTATGCGACTCTGTCAAGACATGTAAAACTACAAGGATGAAACGAACACAACTACTGCCATTCAAACATTTTCAAGGAAGCATATAAGCAACTCTATTTACGAAAGAAGAGGAACGAGATACAACACAAGGGCCCCGATTATAGCGAAATCGATACAGTCGACGGTTGAACGGGGCCATTCTTCTAAAGAATTGGAATTGGAAGTGAGCACTTCTTGAATATTTCGAATGCAATCGCCTCTTTTCGTTACGCTCATCTGCCGGTCCGCTGGTCAATAGTTCGATAGGCATCGGGATGAATTAGAATTTTTAACATTTACCTCGGATGCCATGTCGACTCAACCCACAATGGGTATCGTGGAATATCTTGAGAAGTAACGGCGGTCAGCTTGGTAATTACTACATCATACACCGAGTGCAAATTGGTATATAAATATATGGGTCTGGCAGCATTTGCCCAATGCGCCTTAGAGCCTGTAAAATGGTCCTTTTCCTGCACCTACTTTAGAAATTAAACACGTAATAGAAATGCTCTTCAGTTGTGTATCAAATCCGCACTCTCTTGTCCCGTCTACTGCATCCAAAACTAACATTAAGATTTCGGAGGATACCGGCGCGCACCCTCCCCCCCCCCCCCCCCCCAGCAAATTGTAAAACGCAGACCCCTGCATTATGTATTACGCCGCCTGTCTGGAGATACGCCCCTGAGACAATTTCATCAGAGGCGATAACACTTTTACATTTAAATTAGGGTGCATCTGACCGATTTTCACGTGGAGCCATATGTGACTAGGATTTCACAAAATATGTCATTCAATACTATCTATCTGTCTTACATAGCTCGCAGACAATTTTTAGAGATCCCTATATGCTAGTTTTCATGTGGAACAAACGAACTAGCCTACATGAGAAGGGCTCTGACATTCTCCTACAGTAGAGTCTGACAATTGGAGAAGTCGAAGTGTAGTTCAGATTTACAAAATTATAATTACAGAAAATAAAAATAAAAAAATAAAAACATAGGCCGTTGCGGTGGCAAGCTTTCATCAGCAAACAACAAGAAAGGGGGGAAAATAAAAACAAATGACGCTAAAGTAGCTACATTAAGGCATAATTATAAGGAACCATGAAAAAAAAAAAAAAAAAAAAATAAGAAAGCTGAATGAAATGAAATGTGTGGTAATTAACTCTTTGGCTTTAAAGTTTTTGCATTTCCACAATTTTTAACGAAGTTAAAACCATTTCAGTGATATAATGCACGCTGCCATGTACTGTATGTTTAGTTGCTGTCAGGTGCTGTATGTTTAGTTGCTGCCATGTACTGTATGTTTAGTTGCTGTCATGTACTGTATGTTTAGTTGCTGTCATGTACTGTATGTTTAGTTGCTGTCATGTGCTGTATGTTTAGTTGCTGCCATGTACTGTATGTTTAGTTGCTGTCACGTACTGTATGTTTAGTTGCTGTCATGTACTGTATGTTTAGTTGCTGTCATGTACTGTATGTTTAGTTAATGTCATGTATTGTATGTTTAGATGCTGTCATGTACTATGTGTTTAGTTACTACCATGTACTGAGTGTTTAGCTGTACCAAACATTTAGGCAGACTATGCTAGACACGGTGAGTTTTGGAGTGGCTGTACCCATGATTTACAAATGAACGGAAACAAAAAAAGTTGAACAGCATTAAAGGTGCAAAATCAAACTGGGGTAATCAGCAAAACGGGAAGTGGAATATGTCAGCTTTACAAGAACAAAACAGCAAGTGGCAGATGCATTCGTGCGCACAAAAACAACAATAACTACTACACGAGATAAAAACTACATTACATACTTATTAAAAAGTCACTAAGTTGAAGGCATGTGTCGTATATTTGCGAGGCCCCACAAACAGAACTGAATCCTCTAGCGCAGAAAGTCAATTACAAATAAAATACTATTGTGTTTGGTTTATACGATAACGGATATTTAAATGAGTTATTCTTAGGCATGCCGCGCTCAGTGACCCAGGCCTTACGGACGCGATTCGTAAACCCGCTTACCCGCTTTCGAAACACAGCTGCGATCGATTTGGCAGCAGACCGGGTTTTAACGTATTGGTATGGGAGCCGGTCGTTCAGAAATCAATGGCAAACTACTGAACGTAAACTTGCCAAGATATCAACAACGGCAGTAAAGTGCTGGTGTTGACAGCGATGTTCTGTAAATAGGATATGAAAAGAAAAAAGAAAAAAATTCTTCATCATCATCAAGTGCCGTGCCGGCTGGCGTAGGCGTTCATGGCTCTCCACAGATCTCGGTCTTTGGTTTTCTGGATCAACTCTGCTGCTGATATTCCTCCGTGCCACCGTCTCAATCCATCCAGCATCACTTCTCTTGGTCTACCTCTGCCTCTCTTCCCCTCGATCTTTCCAGTTGTTACGATGTTCTCCAATGCCTCTCTTCTCATCACATGACCGAAGAAAGATGTTTGTCTCTGTCTTATTGTTGTATATAATGTTCTAGTTTCATTAGCCTGTTTCAGGCAGTCGTCGTTAGTTACTCTGGCAGTCCAAGGAATTCGCAACATTCGTCTCAGGAACCACATCTCTGTTGTTTCTAATTTCTTCTTAATGTGTTCATTTACATTCCAAGATTCACTGCCATACAGCAAAACTGGTTCTACATAGCATTTCAGCACTCTCTTTCTTACATTCAGTGATAGTGACTTATTGCATAAGATACTCTTCATTAAAATTCTTACGCTGCGAATTAAAATACGGAAGGATGACATTTTTGAAGAAACGAAACTATTCCGACCTGCTGTGAGATTTAAGTTTGATTTGAACATTGTTTCTTGCTGACACTAAATAGTGTGAGTAATCCTTGTTTGGTTACTCAATACATGAAACTGAAAGCCTGGAATAGAAAACATTGTATCGTAAACTGTTTTGCGCTTGTGTTCGCTCGCTTTTAATTCAAGTGATGTCCATACACGTGCTACTACTTCTGTTGTACTGGACTGATGTTTGCTGTGTGTGGATTAGTTTTCCCTATTACCAGTGTCCCTCACCATCAAGCGAACCCACTCCTATTTCTAAGGTATTGTAATTTACGTCCCCAGGTCAAGCACAAGAAGTCAAGATTTCAGTGCACCTGACCGGTGTAGGAGTTGAACCCGTTACCCCGGCATAAGGAAACCGGAAGTTTAAGAGCAAGTGCTATTATCCTTTCGGCCAAGCTGAACTCCGGTAATCTATTAACATCATTTAAATACCACGAGAACGGAAGTGGAATAGTGAAACAGAAAGAGAAAACAATAGATAGATAAGAAATGTGTCCATGCCGT
>OY992879.1:94340040-94382540 GCA_963921405.1 Cepaea hortensis | reverse complement strand
TTTACTCTACTTCCCAATTACACCCGTTTGGTTATCTATCGAAGTAACGAACGAAGTACCGAACGAAAGAACTTTATTATCAACGGGTCACAAATGGGCATGCAGGCCCGTCTTACATTCCGCCCATCCAACCACTCATCTGTGAGGATGGTGAGGATTTTTTTCTGTCGGGGGCAAAAAAACTTAACCTACACAGTTCGCGGCAACTGCACTGTCAGGCGGTCTTAATTCCTCAGGCTCAAGACCTCCCTGTCCTACACCGCAAGGTACTATAGGCAATAGATGACAGTAAATGATTGCTGTAGACATAAACCAAACAAACAGTTCATATTTCGATGTTATGTGACAGGCAGGCTCACAGGGCACATCAACCTGGGCTGTCATCTATCCACCGATTCGCTTTTTAAAAGCCCGTGTTTTTTTTAATAAAGTTGAAGTATTGATGAAACCACTGCCGATGTAGCTTAGGGGTGGTGAGACGCAGTTTTATTATTTCCGACATACCGGGTCGTGAGTTCAAAACCATCTGCAGGCTGTTTTGTGTTGGTTTGGATGGTAAAAGGCATCGGCTGTTCAGAAAGCAACGGCAAAAGTACTGAATTAAGACTGCAGAGTAAATCACAAACATGCAATAAATGCTGGGGTTGGTCGCAATGTCATGCAAAGGACATGCAGATATTTTTTTTTTTAAAACTGCAGTAAATATAAATGTCAAATATGAGACCATACCATTAACTGTACATTTCTGAAGGTAGTCATGTGAAATGAGATGCATAACAAACGTAGTTCGAAACCCCAGAAGAGATAGAGAGACAAATAAAAAACTAAGAATAAGTGTATGGATAACACATATTACTTCTTCTTCTTCTTTCGTTCGCTTGAAATATGTCTATAACTGCAGTGCTGTCTCTTGTATGAATTGAACTGTCTTTTTCAGTTCACACAGCGGTCCATAGAGTTTATCTTCCACTGTCGTCTCTCTAGGCCAGAAGGTTTGCCTAGATATGTTATATTTTGGGCAGTCTTGGAGTATGTGCTCTGCTGTCTGCGACGCCAATCCACATGTACACATGGCTGTTTCACCAATCTTGAATTTTGTATACATGTGGTTGCGTAATCTATAGTGCCCTGTTCTGAGGCGCAGAATAATGACTTGTTCTGGTCTATCCATAACGTGGTAGTCATCTTGAGCAGGTTTTGGTGGCTTTCTGACTGATTTGATCATTCTTTTCTTTTGGTGGTATGTTACAGGCACATCAGGCTGTTCTTCTTTGGCTCCTTCCTTAGCCAATTGATCAGCTCTGTCGTTCCCGGGTACTCCACAGTGGGATGGTATCCACTGTATGGTGACCTTATGCTGACTGCTAAGTTCAGAAAGTAGTGTCCTTAGTACTGGCAATTTCCCAGACATGAGCGCCTCGAGTACTGATTTTGCATCTGTCAATAGCACCACAGGTTGTGTACCATTGCTGGTATTTAGTAATTTCTCTGTTGCTATCTTGATTGCCTCAATTTCAGCATCGTAGTTATGGCAGTACTTTCCTGTCGGTACTCTAGCTGTGTCCCTGGTATTATTTGGGTATTCTATGTACACTCCCGCTCCTCCATTTCGAACAGCATTTTGTGCTGACCCATCTGTGTAGACTCGGATCCAGAGGTCCTGTGAGTATTCTTCATCAAGGAAGCTGAGAGTGGCTGTTCTGCGCTGCACACTGTTCTGATCTTCCTTGTCAAATATTCCTCTCACTTTTGTCTGGATTTGTAATGATAGTCTATGCTCATCTTTCCATGGAGTTCGCTCTGGAATAGTTGTTAGGGGGATACCAACTGTGGGCAGATCGGTGGTTTCTCTGCAGAGTCGTTTGGCCTGGTGGATAAAACTACTTCTTTTCAACCGCCCCATAGCTAGGTTTTCAAATCTGTTCTTCATAGGGTGGCCTGGCAAGCTGAGGAACTTTTCTGCTTGTATTAGCGTTTTCGTATCTCTGCGCTCACTCAGTGCTTGTGTCCTCCCCATCTTCTCCATTTCCACTATAGGGGTTGATCTCATCCCTCCTGTGGTGACTCTAAGTGCTTGATTTTGCACTTTGTCCAGCTCTTGTAGTGTGGTTTTTGCTGCCGAACACCATGCAGTTGACCCGTATTCCAGGTGTGGTCGTATGCTCTGTTGATAAACTTTGCTAAATATTTTCCCACTGGCTCCCCATGTGGTTCCACTTAGCTTTCTCAGGATGGCTATTTTCCTTCTGGCTTTTGCTACTGCTTTGTTGATGTGCTTTCTCCATGTCAGCCTGCCATCAAATGTTACTCCAAGGTATGTTGGTTCTTTATCTTCTCGTAGGGGTGTTCCATTTATCTGGATGGTCCCTGCCTTTTGTTTTGGAGAGAGGGTAAATAGGGTGGTGCTGCACTTGTCAGTGTTTATGCTGACACACCATCTATTTGCCCATGCAACAAATGTATCTACAGCTCTTTGTAGTAATCTGGTGGCCACTGATGCATGTCCATTTGTGCTCCATAGAACCAGGTCATCGGCATACATTGCGGCTTTAATTCCATGCGGTAGATTAGCAACGAGATCATTGATGAAGATTAGAAAGAGTGTGGGGGACAAGACTCCGCCCTGGGGAACTCCGTGACGCAGTAGTACTTTCTTGCTCTTTAGTCCGTCTATCTGTACTCGGGCTCTTCTGTTGTGCAAGTATGCTTTCACCCATTTGTACATTCTTCCATTGACTTTGCAGTTTCTCAGTTTATTCATCAGACCTTCTTTCCAGACTTTGTCAAAGGCTTTCTTCAAATCTATCCATACCGCAAGCACCAGCTTCTTCACTTGGAATGCATCCTCAATTTCTTGAGAGAGGTAGGTTGTCTGATCTTCCGTAGAGTAGCACTGCCTAAAGCCAGCCTGCTGTGGCACAAGGATGTTTTTACTTTCAATGTACCACTGCAGTCTGTGATTGATGATGCGTTCCAGTGTTTTGCAGAGTCAGCTGGTGAGGCTAATTGGTCTGTAGCTAGAGGCAATGGAACTATCTTTCCCTGATTTTAGGAGGAGTATCATGATTGCTTCTCTCCAGGCTTGTGGAGCACTGTCTAAGGTCCAACTGTTATTGAAGATCTGCAACAGCTTTGCTTTGGCCTCTGTTCCTAGGTTCCTGATCATTTCATTGGAGATACCATCAGCTCCTGGTGACTTTCTCATTTTCAGTTTTGATATGGCTAGCTCTAGTTCGCTGATTGTGATGGGTGCCTCCAGAACCTCATGTACTATTTCCTTCTGTCCTGTATGTTGCCGTTTCTCTTGAATCTCTTGTTGTTTCTCTGGACTGATTTTGATATTGTTATCTTGTGCGAATGAGTCCGCAAAATGGTCAGCTGATTGCTTTCTTGTTAAGATGTTTCCATCTTTATGTAGTGCAATTTTTGAGTTTCTCCCTGTGCCCTCATCGTTAAGTTGTTTTATTAGCTTCCACAATTTCCTTGTGTCTCTTTCAAAGTTCAGAGAGACTGTTTTTTCATGCCAGCTTTTCCGTCTAGCCTGCAGCTTGGCCCTTTGAAATTTGGCTTTTGCATGCTGGAATTTATTGTGGTGCTCTTGGCTGGGTGTGGCCTCTGCTTGCTTTCTACATACTTCCACATCATTATGCAACTGTTCCAGTTCACTACTCCAGTAGGGTTTATATTGTTTACGAGCTCCTCTTGGTACTGTTTCTCGCGCTGCCTGTAGTATGCATTTCCCAAACTCTTCAACTACTTTATTTATGTCTTTCTCAGTGTTCAGGTTTCTAACCAGTATGCTGGTGCGATGCTTGTACACTGCCCAGTCTGCTTTCTTGTAGTTCCACCTCGAGAGGGTGCTGCTTTCACTTACAAGCTCATTTTCTACAGTTAGAAAGACTGGTCGATGGCCACTGCCACCTAGTTGTTTCCCAACAATTCGTGTAATGTTCCACTCCAGGTCTGGTGAATGAAAAGCCAGGTCAGGTGTAGTTGTAGAGTGCCATGATCTCGAGTAGAAAGTATGTGGGTCGGACGGCTTGTTAACCAAGATGAATCTATTCTCATCCTGCCAGTCTTCCAGTCTCTCTCCTCTCTGGTCCATGTGATCATAGCCCCAACTCTGCGAGTAGCTGTTGAAATCGCCGCACACAATCATTTTTTCTGTTAATGGTAGTGTGTCCAGTGCCTGTGGACGGTCACTTGGACAGTAGTAATTGATCAGATGTAGGTCTGTATAGCCTGTTTTAAGTTTAAGTGTCTGATACTCAGCCCCTTCCATATAGACTTCGATTTGGGAAGCAGTGATGTTAATTTTTACAAGGGTAAGTATCCCACTTTTTCGCCTGTCCTTTCGGTCAGATCGGTAACACTGGTAGCCTCTGATTTTGAAGGCTATATTTTCGTTGAGGTGAGTTTCTTGCAAGCAACATATGCTTACTTTTTCTTTGTCCAGGATGTTTTCTAATTCTACCTTTTTGTTGCTGACTCCCTCCGCATTCCAGTGCATTATTTTAAGTCTTAGTTTAGTATGGCCAGCTGTTCTATTCTCATGTCCCCTGGCTCCACAGGACATCTGAGAAGGATCTCCAGTAGTTGGGGTTGGACCCTTTCGAGACATAGGGCCCGGCACTGCACCTGCCTGGGCGTCCAAAGCAGGGCGAGCACCATAACGTTTAGCAGCAGTCGACATATTCCATTTTGCGTAATTGCGTGGCATCCTGATTTCTGTGGTGCGCCTCCTGGCTGGTTGCCTCCGTCTTCAGCACCTTTCCTTTGCTAGCAGACTGTGGTCTCACTCGAGTTTAGATGTGTACACACGCACACACGTGTCTGCACATGCATGTATGTGTATACACATCTAGAGCACACTGGTTATTTTCCGGCGCCAGATACTCGCCGTCGACCCTTCTCCTGTTAGTTAAAACAGTTCCGCCACGTGAATGCCAGGAGTTGGACTTTTGCTGCAGAGGTTATGTATTCACGAGCCATTGGGGTATTTAAGCAATGTTGGGCGCTCACCCCAACACTGCGCCCCGGCTACATACAGCAATTTGGAACCACACATATTACTGACTTTATAGAACACCAAAGAATTAAATAATTCGGACATTCAGTTAGAATGGAACAAGATTAACCAGCGGTAGAGCGTTCTACGTGAGAACATTGGGATACTAGGCGAGAGGACGACACAGGAAGCATTGGCTAGAAGGAGTAAAAGAGACATTGAAGAAATCAAATATGACGATAGAACAAGCAATAAGACAGCGAGACCGAAAAATTACTTCTGTCTACACTCTGCGACGCTTAATGGCAAAAGCAGAATGATAAAAGAAGAAGAAAGTAGTTATTGTTGTATTTACAATCGTATCTATAGTCGGTAATAATAACACAGGTGAAAAAAGGCAACCCTGTCACACTCCTGTTCTCATTTCAAACGTGTCTGTTAGTTTTCATCATGAAGAACTTTGCCTGCATGTCTCTATACAACAATGGCATCTTCTTCCTACCGCCCATACCGTGTCGAATTGGTAATCGTGGCTTTCCAGGGCCTTCTGTGTCATGTGCTGTCAATTTCTGATTCCGACGTTCCTCCATACTATGATGTCAAACTCCAGCATTTTCTTTCTCTGTCTTCTCTTGCCTCGCCTGCCTCCGCCCTTCCCGTTGTGACGACATACTCAACTTTCCTCTTTTCAAGACATGCCCAAGACCCCTTTCACGGGTCTGTTGGACAAAATCTCATCCTTGACTTGGGGACGTAAATCACAAGTACCTCTGAAGTCTGAGTGGGTTCCATGATGGCGAGGCACACTGGAAAGCTAGGGGAAGCTAACCCACACGTAAAAATAAGTTCATTTTGGACTACGCTCAAGTTCAAATCAAGCGAAAAAAATATTATTCCGATGAAATGACTTACCGATTAAATTACTTCTCTGTCAGGAACGGTAATTCGTGCTAACTATAATATAACTCCTTACATAAAATGTGACTTTTTGGCTCCCTGTGTAGTTTCGAGTATAGAATGAGTATATAAAATATAATACTATAAATCCATTATTTCCGATTTGCAGCGAACTATTTCCTCGTCAGATACCATCAGGGCTTCGGTGTGAAACAGACACGGGACTACACATAAAGACATGTCATCAAACAAATACACAACACATTTGGTTTGTGGCCCTCGTTAGCCGTCGGACTATTGTTATTCTCCTACCTATCATGAACTATGGTCTCTATTTTTGCACGTAGTTAACACAGTTCAGAATAGTTACATATTTAATTATCACATTTCAAGTCGCCATTCGAAGGAGATGGGTTCGAATGAGACGGGTGTAGTAACTAAAGCTTTCAATTTTCATGTTGTCGTGTGAGTCCTCTAATCTCTAATTCTTTCTTCTACTTCTAGTTCCAGAGATGCACACAAAAGTAAGCTATTTCAAAAAACTGGTCACGGTGGTTAAAAGGGAAAAATGGGCAGAGGTGTGTCAAAGGGTAAGCACAGACAAGTCACTGAAATTGTTCTGGCGACTACATAAAAGCATGAGTGGTGTAGTCAAGAATAAGAGCATTTCTGACTTCCAAGGTGCTGACCTCATCTGGCAGAGGACTGACGAAGACAAGGGCAAAGCCCTCTTTGAACGCTACCTTGAGCAGGGCAACCAGACAGACATGGGAGGTCGAAATCTGGCCAAGGAGGTCACCTCAGACAGATGCAAGGCCCAGAACACTCCGGATGAAGACACAGTGACAGTGAAAGAAATCAAGGCTGTGCTTCGACGATCAAAAAACAGTGCTCCAGGTCCTGATGGCATAAGATACGACGACATAAATAGGTGTACCGACAATGAGCTAGAGAAACTAGCAGACATGTACAACAACAGTATAGGGAGTGCTAGCATCAAGGAGGAATGGTTACACAGCTATCTGATTCCCTTGCCGAAGCCTGACAAAGACCACAAAAAAATTCAGGGATATCGAATTATAACCATGCAGAATACAATAGGCAAGCTGCTGGAGAAGGTAATTGCCAGGAAAATATCAAGCCAACTAGAGAGGCAAGGTGTTTTCCCACCTACCCTGGGTGGGTACCGTCCAAAAAGAGAAACCTGGACCAATGCAGCAGTCTTTGCCCAGGATGTCTATGAAGGTTTCCACTCAGGCACTGAAACCGTTGCTGCAGCGATTGATCTTGAGGACGCATACAACAGAGTACCACTGGATTTTTTAATGTTTCAGCTTCTTGAACTAAACGTAAGTCCATTCCTCCTTAGTTGGATCGCTGCAGCCCTCTTCCAACGGAAAGTAGTTTTTAGATGTGGCAGTTGGACTTCGGAACCAACAACAATATATCCTGGCCTACCACAGGGATCACCATTATCTCCGGTACTGTTCAACGCCTACACAGTGAGAATCACCAGTGAGCAGATCACTGGACCTGGCAGGACATTGTCATATGCCGATGATGTTTTAGTGTATCGTCAGGGTAAGGATAGAGAGGAGGTTGCTGGGGAACTACAAACCGAACTCAATCGCATAAGTACTTGGTGTGATGAAGCTGGGGCAATGGTTAACCCAACAAAGGCAACAGTGACTTGGTTCTCGTTGAATAATCATATTGTCAACAATCCAACACCAACTGTAATGCTGTGTTCAGAGACGGTGGAAAGAACGCAGGCAATGAATTACCTGGGGATACGGTTTGATCGAAGCCTTGCTTATAATGTGCACATAGACCAGGTGATAACAAAGGCCAAGCGGGGTTTGGCAGCGATGCGGGTGATGGCGGCAGCAAACTGTGAGCAGCGCCATCTATGTCTTCTGTACGAGGGGCTGGTCATGTCTGTTTTGGAGTATGCAATGGCAATCTTGACTCTCAGCCATAAGCAGATAGAAAGGATGGAAAGGATACAGAATGAAGCTATGCGCATTATTCTTGGATGTACAAGAGATACAGCATGCAGGGCGATGCGCTACCTTCTTGATTTTCCAACCATTGAAGAGAGAATACAAGTTTGCAGGGCACGCGCCTACCTCAGAATTAACGCAAACACACAACATCCACTGCATAGTGAAATTAGGAAGATGAAGGGCAGCAGGTTAAAAAGAGGACGGTCGTGGATGGGTCAAGCCGAAGACATTCTTCAACAGGTGTGTTCACTTGAGGACTTAGAACCTGGCGAGGAGTGGGTGCAAGTGCCAACAGACTTCTGCACATCCTTTTCAGTTTGCATCCAATTAGATAGAAAATGCAGACAAGAAAATCCGGCTGCTGTTGAGGCTGAAGTACAAGCGTTGATTTTCGAGAATTCGCTAGACGGTGACGCGGTCATCTACACAGATGGGTCGGTCGTCCGACATGTGAGAAGCTCATGGGCCTTTACAGCTCGGGCCGGAGGGAGAATTGTGAAGGAGGACTCTGGTGCTTTCACTGAAACCACAAGTAGCCTGACCATGGAAGTCATGGCAGTAAGTAAAGCAATAACATGGCTCGAGACACAGACATTCACCAGGGCTTGTTTCCTTAGCGACTCAATGAACATGATCAAGAGGATAGAGGAGGGGTCGATCCGAAGAGAATGGTTGCTGCCTCTGAAGCGGTCTCGGCTGGCAAAGATTAGTTTCATCTTCGTGCCAGGGCATGCGGGAGTACAAGGAAATGAGCGGGCTGACAAGCTCGCAGGTGAGGCTACTGTGGAGGGCGGACGCGCCATGGACCAGGCTGACATTCTGAATGCTCTACGTGATGTGAGACTTTTGCGAGAACCAAGTGGTGACTGTGAATCTACAACAATGGCCAGACTGCTAGAGCATCAAATTAAAAGAGGTGTGGCCAAACAAGAACACTACGCAGGAAGCCAAAGAAGATTGATAAACCAACACAGAACTGGCGTCGTTAGCCGCTACACGCTGCGGGATTTGCTGAGGAGGGGATCCGAGCACTTATGGACTGAATGGTTCGATGTGCAGCGAGGATGATCTGTCGACTAACTAACTAACTAACTAACTTCTAGTTCCAGCCAAAACTCGTTAATTTGTTTATGCGGTGTCTAAATTCCCCAATGGTTCCCAAACAATCGATATATTTAATTCTGTCACTTACAGACAATTGCTATGTAAAAACAATGTGTCGTCTTCTTTTACTTTTTCTTCTTCTCCTCCTCCTTCTTCTTCTTCCTCTTCTTCTTCTCTTCTTCTGTTTACCTCAGTGTAGTGTTGGGCGAGATTTAAGGATCTTGTGTCCGTGTTTGCCAATGCACTTTGTAGGTTGCTCTTCATTTCTCCAAGATTGCCCATGATACCATAACTGCATCTTGTATGTGGCCTTCCCCTTGCTCTGTAGCCATAATATTTTAAGGTCTCCTTTTGTGGTAGATGGTACACTATGTAAGAGCGCATTCTCTTTAACGCCCGGTGTGTTGATGCTGAGATAGCGGGGCCAACCATTATACCAGTCAATTGGACTAAAACGTTGACTTCTCGTCCTTGACATATTACAGATCATAACAACTCAGGTAAAGAAAAGGCAGTCGTGAGAATATGTGATGATACAACAGATTGGTTTGGTACAGAACAGGGAATCAGAAAATGTTGCATTTTGTCCCCAATCTTTTTTAACTTATATAACTGAGAACATCATGAGGAAAGTTCGAGAAAAGATGTTGACAAGGAACGGTACGATCGGTGATTTAGAAATACCTAGCAGGAACGTAAGCGACGTTGATTTGGATCTGCGTTAGTTAGTTAGTTAGTTAGACAGATCATCCTCATTGCACATCGAACAATTCAGTCCATAAGTGCTCGGATCCCCTCCTCAGCAAATCCCGCAGCGTGTAGCGACTAACGACACCAGTTCTGTGTTGGTTTATCAATCTTCTTTGGCTTCCTGCGTAGTGTTCTTGTTTGGCCACCCCTCTTTTAATTTGCTGTTCCCGCAGTCTGGCCATGGTTGTAGATTCACAGTCATCACTTGGTTCACGCAAAAGTCTTACTTCTCGTAGAGCATTCAGAATGTCAGCCTAGTCCATGGCGCGTCCGCCTTCCACAGTAGCCTCACCTGCGAGCTTGTCAGCCCGCTCATTTCCTTGTACTCCCGCATGCCCTGGCACGAAGATGAAACTAATCTTTGCCAGCCGAGACCGCTCCAGAGGTAGTAACCATTCTCTTCGGATCGACCCTTCCTCTATCCTCTTGATCATGTTCATTGAGTCGCTAAGGAAACATGCCCTAGTGAATCTCTGTGTCTCGAGCCATGTTATTGCTTTACTTACTGCCATGACTTCCATGGTCAGGCTACTTGTGGTTTCAGTGAAAGCACCAGAGTCCTCCTTCACAATTCTCCCTCCGGCCCGAGCTGTAAAGGCCCATGATCTTCTCACATGTCGGACGACCGACCCATCTGTGTAGATGACCGCATCACCGTCTAGCGAATTCTCGAAAATCAACGCTTGTACTTCAGCCTCCACCGCAGCCGGATTTTCTTGTCTGCATTTTCTATCTAGTTGGATGCAAACTGAAAAGGATGTGCAGAAATCTGTTGGCACCCACTCCTCGCCAGGTTCTAAGTCCTCAAGTGAACACACCTGTTGAAGAATGTCTTCGGCTTGACCCATCCACGACCGTCCTCTTTTTAACCTGCTGCCCTTCACCTTCATAATTTCACTATGCAGTGGATGTTGTGTGTTTGCGTTAGCTCTGAGGTAGGCGCGTGCCCTGCAATGGTTGGAAGATCAAGAAGGTAGCGCATCACCCTGCATGCTGTATCTCTTGTACATCCAAGAATAATGCGCATAGCTTCATTCTGTATCCTTTCCATCCTTTCTATCTGCTTACGGCTGAGAGTCAGGATTGCCATTGCATACTCCAAAACAGACATGACCAGCCCTCGTACAGAAGACATAGATGGCGCTGCTCACAGTTTGCTGCCGCCATCACCCGCATCGCAGCCAAACCCCGCTTGGCCTTTGTTATCACCTGGTCTATGTGCTCATTATAAGCAAGGCTTTGTTCAAACCGTATCCCCAGGTTAATTCATTGCCTGCGTTCTTTTCACCGTCTCTGAACACATCTTTACAGTTGGTGTTGGAGTGTTGACAATATGATTATTCAACGTGAACCAAGTCATTGTTGCCTTTGTTGGGTTGACCATTGCCCCGGCTTCATCACACCAAGTACTTATGCGATTGAGTTCGGTTTGTAGTTCCACAGCAACCTGCTCTTTCCAGGTCCAGTGATCTGATCACTGGTGATTCTCACTGTGTAGGCATTGAACAGTACCGGAGATAATGGTGATCCCTGTGGTAGGCCAGGATATATTGTTGTTGGTTCCGAAGTCCAACTGCCACATCTAAAAACTACTTTCCGTTGGAAGAGTGCTGCAGTGATCCAACTGAGGAGGAATGGACTTACTTTTAATTCAAGAAGCAGAAGCATTAAAAAATCCAATGGTACTCTGTTGTATGCGTCCTCAAGATCAATCGCTGCAGCAAAGGTTTCAATTGAATCTGCGTTGGATCTGCGTTGATAATGTCATGAACTAAATAGGATTGAATACAGACAAATTCAACATCCGAACAGGGGGGAGGGGGAGGGGGAATAAAACAGATCAGAGAAACAATAACTCAATATCGAAGAACACTGGTTATTATGACAAATAAAATTGAGGGAAATTAAATATTTTGAGCTTGTAAAGAGACACGAATGTCTGGAAAAGATAATTATGAATGGAGATGTACCGGGGAAATGGAGAAGACGAAGACAACAACTTAGATGGATTCAAGATGTGATAGATAATTTGCATAATACAGCACCAGAAATGGGAGATTAGGCTTATGAAAAGGAGACATTTTGAAAAACTTTTATGGGGCAAGTTCAACAACGGCCAAAGCTCTGGATGATTATTACAATTAAGTAGATGTCAGCATTCCTGAATGGATAAGAGTGCACGCTCTTAACCGTCCGGTGTGCCGATGTTGAGGTAGCGGGTTCAACCCCTACACCGGTCAGCTGGATAAGATGTTGACTTCTCGTCTTTGATTTGGGGACCTAAATTACAAGTACTTCAGAAGCCGCATTGGGTTCTACTGATGGTGAGGGACAATGGTAACAGGGAAAGCTACTCCACATGCAAAAATCAGGCCAGTGCACTAGACGCAGTATCACGTGTATGGACCACGCCTGAGTTGAAAGCAAGCGAGCGATCGAAAAAAAAATTACAATTAAGTAAAACAGAAAACACTCGTCACGTCAAGAGGCGCAATGAATTCTAGCCCTGAATTTGTGAGCCAATTTGCACTCTATGAATGATTTTGTCCACATCTTTCCGGCCACGAATACTTGTATCTATTATCCTCGTAGTCCAGGGAAGGTTAACGCGGTCAACAAATGCCTGATGAGGTCGGAAGTGTCGACCGAAAGGTGCAAATATCGCAGCTCTATTGTAAACAGGCACAACGCAATTACGTCCAAAACAACATTCCGGGCGAACGCAGAAGAAGAAAAAGAAGAATAAGAAGACTATACTGGTGTTCATTTAAGGCCCTGACGAACCTAGGAGCCCAGGTTAATGACACAAAAATCCCACCTATAGGGAATTCCATCACATGATCACCCGGCCACAGGTAATCGTGCTAGTCACTGCGACTACCAAGGCTTGCATTTAGTTATATGGTGCTATAGACAGATTTGTATAGACTAATCGGGTTTCGGTTCGTGATGCAGTCAATAACTCGCCTCCCGAATTTACTTTTCAGATGATTTTCAAGCACCCAATTATTTTACGCTGGATCGACCTTGGAGCTGATAACTGATAACTTTCTGATAACTATTTCAGGCTGGGTCGACCTCGGAGTCCCGGTCAGTTTAAACAGATTCTGTGCCAAACAAAATGTAGTTTTGGACCAAACAAAAATGGACGGCGGAAAATGGGAAGTATGGGTGTGTCACAGTTGTTAATGTGGTAGCAGATATGTTGTATTATATATCAAATTAAAGGGGGTTGCGTAGGGAAAAACTATTGTATATAAGCCCATGGCAGATACAGGAAATCACCTAAGACGATTAATCATCTCATGGCACTTAGTTAAAAAACAAAATCCCACGCTGGGTGAGGATTCGAACACACGATAATGGGGCCAGCAAGCAATCATTCCAGCTACGGTGCTACCACGTCTCCTACTCCTAAAGTAAGCTCGTGAAAGCGTACTTTGTGCGCATGTTTACTAAGAGTTTAAGTCACAATTAAGATAAAAGAGAAGCATTGTAAGCAACAATTAAGATAAGGTAGAAGCATTTTAAGTAACAATTAAGATAAGGTAGAAGCATTTTAAGTAACAATTAAGATCAGATAGAAGCATTTAAGTAACAATTAAGATAAGAGACAAGCATTTTAAGATAAGATAGAAGCATTTTAAGCAACAATTAAGATAAAACAGAAGCATTTTAAGCAACAATTAAGATAAGACAGAAGCATTTTAAGCAACAATTACGATAAGACAGAAGCATTTTTAGTAACAATTAAGATAACAAAGAAGCATTTTAAGCGACAGTTGGGGCAAGGTGAGGAAAGATAATACGACATTTCTTTTTAAAGTTGCGTGTCCTTGGCAGGACGTCACAATCACGCTCAGTCCCTACTGATTGTTCGTGATTAACTAGGCAACTTTACGTTCAGTAGTTTGCCATGGATTTCTGAACAGGAAGTCAACATTTAAGAGCGTTAAACCTCTCAGCCCGCCAAATTCCATAACTATTATATTCACAGCAAAAATTACAAAATGTATACGCATGTTGTGATTATAAATGATTCACAAAGCATGCTGACAAAGGTGAAGACTGGCATGCTTTGTGCAGAATGGCATGCATCGATTGAGAGGTCGCGGGTTGTGAGCATTCGCTGGATTTTTCTCCGGGACACTGCTGTGGTTGGAAATGAACAGACAGATTGGCTGGCGCCGTATTATTAAGAGGTGATTTGATGCATGAAAATGTTGATATGGTGAAGGCCCTCTGGGATCATGTGAATAATGCAGAAGAACAGATTGACTATCATGGTTTAGGGAGAATGCAGCAGCAAGAGTTGGTCAGAGGATCTGCTTCCCCGGGATGGTTAACCCGGTCAACAAATGCTCGCAGAAGTCGGATGTTTCGGCCTAACGGTGCAAGAACGCAGCTTTGCTGTAAACAGGCACAACGCAATCACATCCGAAAAAAAAACAAAAAACTCTGCATGAACGAAGAAGAAGAAGAAGAAGAAGAAGAAGAAGAAGAAGAAGAAGAAGAAGAAGAAGAAGAAGAAGGAGAAGGATCTGCTTGGCTGTCGTCACTAAGAGGTAAAGCAATACCGACATACAATCACATTGCAAGGGTTACCACTAGTATTGGAACTCTTCGCTGGCTGTTGAAGATAAGGACTGAGCGCTTATTTGAATGACCCGATTGTAATGATGTCTTGACCCAACTCAACTTACAGTAAAAATATCGTGGTCATGTAATCAGTAACGGAATAACATATAGTGAAGTGCTTTGTGCATTGCGCGCTCAGGGTTAAAAGTTAAAAAGTTGAGTCCATTGCTTAAAAGCCCACGGCATTAAATAATGTTGGCACGTCATAAATACAGACACAAGATTAAGTAGAGGGATTTGGCGAAACGCAAAGAAACAAATTAGCATTAACGTGTACACGACGGAACGGTAAATAGTGGCTACAGCAGAGAGGGACTTAATGGATGTCTAATGCTTTTTTTTTTCTAAGGGCATTAGTGAGCTGGGTGGGTGAGACAGGGAGACACGGGCGTATGGATGCAGACGTTCAGGTCAAATGACAGGCAGACACGTAGGCAGGAACAAGAGATACATAGACACACAATTGCCACCAGAAAGATAGATAAACAGACATCGAGGATACAAAGATAGACAGACTGCTGATGGATAGGCTGGAACAAAGGCGAGTGAAAAGATAGATATATAGGTAGACAGGCCGATCGGTATGTAGGTAGACAGGTACGTAGACCAGACAGGTAGATAAGTAGGTAGATAGGGATTAGGTGGCTGGGTACTTTGGAAACCCGACAGACAAAGCAGGTAGGGAGGGATAGATAGATAGGTAGGGAGGGATAGATAGATAGATAGGTAGGTAGGTAGATAGATGGATAGATAGATAGATAGATAGATAGATAGATAGATAGATAGATAGATAGATAGATAGATAGATAGATAGATAGATAGATAGATAGATAGATAGATAGATAGATAGATAGATAGATAGATAGATAGATAGATAGATAGATAGATAGATAGATAGATAGATAGATAGATAGATAGATAGATAGATAGATAGATAGATAGATAGATAGATAGATAGATAGATAGATAGACAGGGCAATGTCTCACTAACTAAGAAGTTGTGACACTTATTTCTCCACATAACACTTTCAAAAGATCGCACAGATGTTTACTTGAACTTTCGTATTCAACTTTGCCGATTCAAAACCACAAGCTGTCAATGAGCGTTCCACACTCCACTGACTGAAATGTCATTGTAAATGGTATAATGGGATGAATCATCGCTGTCACTGCTCTAAATGTTCCCCACAACTCTCCTGTGTATCTTTGGTTAGCACCTATGTACAACATATTTCGTTATCTACGGAGTGTAGTTGGATTACAGTGTGTAATTGCAGCACGGTGTCTGGTTGTATCACAGTGTGTAATTGCAGCACAGTAGCTGGTTGCATGACAGTGTTTGGTTGTACCACAGTGTGTGATAACAGGATCTAGTCACAGGACATAATATAGCAGTGTCCAGCTACAAGACATAATGAAGCTATAACACAGAGTTTATGTGGTCGGCCTCTTCCTGTTTCCATCTGGTCTGTACATCATTGCTTGTTGTGGGATGCTGTTGACTGGTAACCTACTTGCATGGCCAAACCATTTGACTTGCTGCTTTCTAATAAAATCTAGTGCTGCTTTAATCAGGACTAAAGTGGGGGTTAAAGCAATGAATGAATCACACATATAGAGATATAGCATGAGACACAAACACACTGTTCGAGATACACCAAGAGGCACACCAGATACACAGAAAGAACGAAAGTACACACACACACAAAGAATATTATATTTAAAAGTATACATTACCTATTGTTATGACGAAGTCCACAAGTGGTGGGTGGATATTCTAGCTGGTAAAAACCTCTAATACAAAAGGAATAGGCAACAATCCACCCGATATCAATCTCCAAAGAAAAACAACAATCTGAATCACAAGCACATTGTAGTCCCAGCCATCAGACCACAGAGCTCTCATCTCAAACGTTTACCTCACATTGTAACTTGAAATAATTAACCGATTCAGTGCCAGACAAAAAGGAGGTTTGGACCAAACATGACACACAATAAAATAATAAAATAATATAATGTGAATGTCCATTAATTGAGCACTGAAATTCCGGAAGATACCTTAGAAACAAAATAAATAACAAGACGACCTTTTAGTATGACGATATATCTTCCTTCTGTCCAAATGGGAAGTCACTATCACTGCTTTATCCGTTTTGAAAACTGAACTGAAATTCTAGGACGTTGAGGCAAAGCCCGCGTTATGTGTATGAAAAATAACATTAACACTCAATGAAAAATAACATTGCGTCTGTTCATCGTGGTTCCCACCAGACGAACTAAACCGTAAACTTGCTCAACACCTTAGCAGTTTCTGGAGTTCTCTCAAGCGTCACCATAATGGCTGTATTGTGCGTCCGTTTGTGTTATGTTACTGATTTACATTTTAGAACTGGCCAGTCAAAACGGCGGGCTGTGATGTCTCAGGGCTAGTTTAGACTAGAGATTAGCACTTTCTTCGGGTGGCGGGAATTGTAGCAGACGTTAGTGTGAATGCGCGGTAGTGTTTTATGAATACAGGTGTGGCTTAAGAGGATCGGTTCCTGGGTGAGGGATGTTGGGCGGCAAAGTCAGATCCAGTGTGTTTATTTATGAGAAGTATAGAAGGTCACAAGAGTTTCTTTACTCAACGGAAGAAGATGGTGGAGGTGAAAACAAGAAGAGATGGATATGTTTTCCTCGGTTGTTACTGCTTGTTACGCATGACACTTAAAAGAAAAAGTCTTAAAAGTAAAGAGGATCGACTTTATTGCACCGGGTTGTATCCCATATGACCCTGTTTCATTTCGATGGGCTGCCTGCCGAAGGAGTCGCACAAAGAACGAACTCCGTAACTCCAGCGACGACCCGCAGGAGTCTCCGAGAAAAATGCACTTGTGAATCGACAGACGTAGTCCGGAATCGGACCCACGACCTTCGGAGCACGAGGCAAATGGCTTGACCACTTCGCCACGGAGACTCCCTTAAAAAATATGCGTCAGCTGGGAACCGAACCCGAATAGACTGCTTGGAAGGCAACCATGCTAACCTTTACACGCATAGACCTTGAAGTCCATTTAATGGCCTTAACAGTGGCAAGTGAAGTACACGGTAGAGGGGAAAACAGAGGGGGTGATCCACGACAACTTTCAACGCAGGTTAAAGAAGCTACCTTCAAACCAACTTTGGAGATACACACATGATACTGTCACATTCATTCATTCATTCATTCATTCATGCTATCTTCAAACCAACTGTGGAGATACACACATGATACTGTCACATTCATTCATTCATTCATTCATGCTATCTTCAAACCAACTTTGGAGATACACACATGATACTGTCACATCCATTCATTCATTCACTCATTCATTCATTCATTCATTCATTCAATCATTCATTCATTCATTCATTCAGTAACATGTCCTTTGCAGAATCTCGCTGCCATAACAACCTTCTGGAAAACCTCTCGATCATAAGCAAGATGACCCGCGTCGGATACACCCATCTGGAGATAATCCGCCACATCATGCACCCATCTTCTCGTTGGCCTTCCACTTCCTCTCTTCCCAAGCATATACCTTTCCATTATTGTTCTCTCCAAACTTTCGTGACGTGTTTCAAGTGACCAAAATATTTCAATTTTATTTGTTTTACCGTCTTTAATTGCCGACTTTCTTCAGTATTCAGCGCTTGAAGTATGGATGCATTTGTTCTTTTCTTCATCCAAGATATTTTTAGAACTCGTCAATAACATTTATATTCAAAGGCATCTATGCGCTGTTAAGCTTGTTTAGAAAGTCTCCAGGTCTCACATGCGTATGTTGCAATGGGAAAGATGCATGCTCTTAAAATTCTAATTTTTGTAGTTCTAGCTGTCCCACTGCCACTAATCATGACAAATGACACAAGTTTTAGTTGGGTACACGCGCCGGCCTCCGTATCCACTTGAAGCACTCTTGTCTGATCTAACAAGTAGTGAATGTCACGTGCACATACTAACTTCCACCACTATGTGTCCTTTCACGGACAACAGATCCATCATCATCATCATCATCATCATCATCATCATCAACTGCCATGCCAGCTGGCGTAGGCGTTCATGTCTCTCCACATATTCCGGTCTATGGAGTTCTTGATCAACTCTGCTGCTGATATTCCTCTATGCCACCGACTCAATCTATCCAGCACCATTTCTTTTGGTCGGCCTATCCCTCTCTAGCCCTCGATCTTTCCAGTTGTCACGATGTTTTCCAATGCCTTTCTTCTCATCACTTGACCAACGAAAGTTGTCTGTCTCTTTCTTATTGTTGCATTTAATGTTCTAGTTTCATTCGCCTCTTTCAGTTCCAGCAAATCCAATGGTTCTTCTTCTTCTTCTTCTTCGTTCATCCGGAGTTTTTTTTCGGATGTGATTGCGTTCTTGCGCCGTTAGGCCGACACATCCGACTTCTGCGGGCATTTGTTGACCGGGTTAACCTTCCCGGGGGTTTCTTAGGACGTTTGACTCTCACTGTTGTGGTGTTATCCCCCATCCCAGCTGGTCCATATAGAACAGCCAAAGATCCTGGTCAGCCCTCA
Organism: Cepaea hortensis; assembly: GCA_963921405.1. Taxonomy (NCBI): domain Eukaryota; kingdom Metazoa; phylum Mollusca; class Gastropoda; order Stylommatophora; family Helicidae; genus Cepaea; species Cepaea hortensis. Next base: position 94,363,577 of record OY992879.1, on the reverse strand, counting down.
AGGGAAGGCAGGGGCAGACCATGGGCATTCCCCGCCATCCAAGGAGGCTTCCATACTTGCAGAGCCGATACATAGCGCTCTGGTACTGGGCTCACCCAAGGAATCGTCACGTCCTGCACATGGCTGCTTAGCCTCACTTCCGTATATTGGGCCTTCCGTTCACCATAGGCTGTTCTTCCGGAAACCAGAAGTATGCAGTCTGCAGATGACATCCACACAGTGAGCTTTCGATTCGGACTTTCCATGTAATGGATTTGCTAGCCAAGCAATATTCCATTTCGTGCCACTAGGACACTTTTCCACCTTTTATGAAGCCCACACAGTGGGCTTTTGATTCAGACTTTCCACGTAATGGATTTGCTATCCAAGCAATATTCCATTTCGTGCCACTAGGACACTTTTCCACCTTTTATGAAGCCCACACAGTGGGCTTTTGATTCAGACTTTCAACGTAATGGATTTGCTATCCAAGCAATATTCCATTTCGTGCCACTAGGACACTTTTCCACCTTTTATGAAGCCCACACAATGGGCTTTTGATTTGGACTTTCCACGTAATGGATTTGCTATCCAAGCAATATTCCATTTCATGCCTCTGGGTCTTCATGCACCTTTAAATGTCAACCTGTATATAGTTAAAGTAATCTGCGGTCAACTTTAGCTTGTTGATATCTCCATAGAGCTTGTCCTCAAATGAAGCAGGCGTGGGCCAAAATATCTTTCTCTGTTCTGCATACGTTGGGCAATCCTGCAGCAAATGTTTTGCTGTCATTTTTCCAGTTCTACAATTACATTCATCGGTATCTCCTATCTTTAGTTTATTGAACAAGTGGTATTTCAGCCTGTTGTGTCCTGTGCGGAGTCTGAAGATTGCTACTTGTTCTCTTCTGTCGAGTTTGTAATATGCATCATCCTTCTGATGGCCTGGATGCTCTGATTCCCATTTGGTTCTATAAGTGCTTTTTATCAACCTCTTTGCCTCATTATAGGTTATGTCTATGTCAGGCTGTGGTAGTCGTCCGCCCTCTTTTGCCAGTCTGTCAGCCTCTTCGTTTCCAGGTATACTGCAATGTGATGGGATCCACTGTATTACAACTTTTTTGGATTTCTGGCATAGACCATGGAGTGCTGCTCTTAGGTCAGTTAGTTCTGTGCTGTTATTGCTCTTCAGTATTGAGACAGCTGACTTTGCATCTGTGAAGATAGCTATTTGCTTCTCTTTATTTTCCTCCATCAGGAGCATTTCTGCTGCAGTTTTCAGAGCCTCTACCTCCGCTTTGAAGTTACTTGAAAATTTTCCAGTTGCCAGTGAATGTGTTTTTTTCGCTCCATTTTTTAAATTTAGGAGAATTCCTCCTCCTCCATTCTCTATTGAATTTTTGGCTGATCCATCTGTATATGCATGGGTCCAATTCCTGCTTGGGTAATGTTCTTTTATGTAGTTTAGGGTTATTTCTCTTCTTTCGGTTTCATGCTGAGTGTTCTTTTTCTCAATACCAGGAATGTTTTCTATCATCTCAGGCAGTTGCTGCTGTCTCCAAGCTGGGAACTTGTGTGCATTGTGTATGGGCTTGACTGTTGATATGTTAAGAATAGGATCTGACCTAATCCTTCGTTTTGCAGTTTCTACAAAGTTGCTACGCTTCAGTCTTCCCTTTCCAAAACCATTAAATCTGTTGTACATAGGGTGGTCTGTCAATCTTCTAAATTTTTCTGCTTGTTGCTGGGCTCTGCTATCTCTTCTATCCTGCATTGGTTGTAAACAAGTGATCTTTTCTAATTCATTAATAGGCGTTGTCTTCAGGCTTCCAGTTATGATTCGCATTCCTTGATTTTGGACTCTACTTATTTTGTTAAAGTTTGACTTAGCTGCTGTTGCCCAAGCTGCAATGCCATATTCCAGTACTGGCCTCACCCGCCCAGTATATAACTTCTTGAGAACTTTCTCATCTGCTCCCCATGTTGTACCAGCAAGCTTTTTCATGATTGCCATTCTTTGCCTTGCTCTTGTTCGATTTTTCTCAACCTGTGTCTTCCATGTCAGGCGACGATCAAAGGTGACTCCTAGATAGTTTGGATTTTCTTCATGGCGCAATATTTTTCCATTCAATACCAGCTTAGGTTGCTGAGTTTTAGTTGAGAGGGAGAACACTGTGCATGTTGTTTTCTCCTCACTTATCTTCACTAGCCATGATTTTGACCAGTCCTCTAGCGCTAATAGGGCTTGCTGTATTCTGCTGTTAGCTGTACTAATATATTCTTCAGATGTCCATATGGCTAGGTCATCTGCAAAGGATGATGTGTGTACTCTGGCTGGAAAATTTTCCGTGATGTCGTTTATATATGCTAGGAATAATGTTGGTGAAAGAACTCCTCCTTGGGGGACACCTTGCTCCAACAGCATCATTTTGCTGGTTTGTCCTTGTACTTTTGTCCTGGCAGTTCTGTTCTCAAGGTAGTGGCTGATCCATTTGTACATTTTCCCGCAAACATGCATTTTTTGCAGTTTTACTTTCAGTCCTTCCTTCCATACTTTATCAAATGCTTTTTCTAAATCTATCCAGACTGCTAGTGTGTGCTTTTTCTCTTGGAAGGCATCCTCTATTTCCTGAGCTATATAGGTTATTTGATCTTCAGTAGATCTGTACTTTCTGAATCCTGCTTGGTGAGGTGTTAAGAGTTGGTTTTCTTCCAGATGCCATGTTAGCCTGCCATTGATAATGCGTTCCATTAATTTTCCTACACAGCTAAGAAGACTGATAGGTCGATAGCCATTTGGGTCTTCCAGGTCTTTTCCTTTCTTTGGGACTGGTATTAGTATAGCTTCCTTCCATGCCTGTGGGACTATTCCCCTCTTCCAGCTGTAATTTAGGACTGCTAGTAGTTTCTTTTTTGCCTTAGTGCCTAGTCCTATTAGCATTTCATTTGTGATTCCATCCTTTCCTGGTGATGTCTTCTTTTTTAGGGTATTCATTGCCTGTTCCATTTCTTCCATTGTTAGATTTGCCATCATATATTCTGCTGCTGTCTCTGTATATGTATGATGCATCTGTTTATCTTTGATTGCTTTCTTCTGTTCGGCTGTAATATCAATGTGGTTTGCACTGGCATAGTGTTCCATTAGTGCATTTGCAGCCTTTTTTCCTGTAAGCAAGGAATTTCCTTGTTTAATTGTTATTTGTTTGTTTCTAGGTCCTTCATTGTTCATGGCTTTCACTACTTTCCATAGTTTGTTTCCATCCCTGTCAAAATTCAGGTTTTCTGTTTTTTTCCTCCAACAATCTCTTGTTGTTTGATTTACTGTTCTTTTATATTTTGCTGAGATGGCTTTGAGAGAGATGTTCGCTTCAGTTGTTTGTTCTCTCTCTGCGGTCTTCCTAGCATCTTCAACTTTGTCCTCCAAAAATTGTAGTTCTTCAGTCCAGTATGGTTTGTAATTTTTCCTTGCTCCTCTTGGAATAGACTCAGTGGCTGCCTGTATTATTGCTCTGTTTAGACTTTCCACCATTTGCTTCATGTTGCCATATCGTGTATTTACGTTTTCACAATATTTGTCTGTTAGTATGGCAAATCTGTCCCAATCTGCTCGTTTGTAATTCCAACGGGGCAAAGGCTTTTGCTCCTGTGGAACATACTCCATATTTATTACAAGCTTGATTGGTCTGTGGTCACTACCTGCTAATTGGTCCAGCACATGGCGATCGATTTTGTGGAGGATGTCTCCTGTGCAGAAAGCTAAGTCTGGAGTAGAAGTGGTAATCCATCTTCTGGAGTAGAAGCTCGGTGTGTCATCCGCTTTGTTAAGTAGATGGAGATTTGAGTCTATTTCCCAGTCCTCCACTTCATCTCCTCTTTTGTCAGTATCTGGGTATCCCCATCTTTCTGAACGGCTATTAAAGTCTCCGACAACAATGCAATTTGTGTCAGTTATTTCCATGTTTGAGAGTGTAAGATCCTTATCTGCCGGGCTATATAGATTGTAAATTCTTATTTTCACGTCCTTTATCATTATATCAACACCTATAATTTCCGTTTGGTTGTCAGAGATCACAGATACTTCGCTGCAAGGTATTGTATTTCGTGTAAGTATTACAACTCCTCCTTTATGTCCTTCGCGGTCGAAACGTGTGGCCTGATATCCCTCGACTGAAAATGTGCGATTGGCGTTGAGGTGTGTCTCTTGAATGCATGCCACATCTATTCTATCTTTATGAAGACGCTGTGTTAGGGAGGCTTTCTTGTTATAAACTCCTTCTGCATTCCATTGTAGTATGTTGAGTGTCCGGGGTGTTTGGTCAATAGCTCTTAACCTACTCCTCTGTGCCTTGACTCCACAGCACAGGGGAAGGTGACCACCAGTAGTCATGGGTGGACCCCCTCGAGGCAGGGGGCCCGGCACTATCACCGCCTGATGGGACTTCACGGGATTAGCACCATATCGATTAACTTTCATCTGTGGCATCATGAAATGATAAAGTTACGTTGCACTTCTTTGTCAAGCCTGTGGCTCAGTACATCCGATTTCGACAAGCATTTGTTCGGGATGCTTTCCCTAGCCTTTGACTGTCCCCAGTCTACCTACAAGGCAGCAGGTTTGTGCGTCACTTCGTCTGGTCCCTCTCCCTTGACCTGTCCGACATGGGTGACCCTACCAGTAGCTGTGCTACCGTCGGCATAGCTCTTGGGGTCATTGGAACGCTCAAGCCCCTCTACCTCGTCAAGGTGGACGCACGGCAGAGGGGATCCAATGGTTCATAAATTCGAGGTCGATCTAAGGTCATAATATCAATACCATACTATAGTTGTTAGCAGCCATGACCTCCTATGGACAACAATCCCTTTCAAATTAATTTCCGAAATATAACTGATTTGGTCACAGGATTATTAATTTGAGGCTGGGAATTGCCCTAATTATAACTTCGTTTATGGAGATGAACAGGGTAGGGGTGAAGGACAGTTGACCGACTGACCATAATTGTACAAGATAGATCTTTCAACAACGAAGCCTTTCGCCAGACAAGGCATTGACATCAGAATGCTATCGAACATCTTCTTCTGCCTCTTCTTCCTAGTTCATCTATTCACATTGGGGAAAAGGGGGGGGGGGGGGAGTTGTTACACCTAGTTATTCAGCTCAAAGGGCTAGTCTATCAAAGTTCGTCATGAAACTGTTCAATGTTTGCTACGTCTAGACAGATCCCATCCAAGGTAAACAGATTCAATCCAAGGTAGACAGATCCCATCCAAGGTAGACGGATCACATCCAAGGTAGACAGATTCCATCCAAGGTAGACAGATTCCATCCAAGGTAGACAGATTCAATCCAAGGTAGACAGATCCCATCCAAGGTAAACAGATTCCATCCAAGGTAGACAGATTCCATCCAAGGTAAACAGATTCCATCCAAGGTAGACAGATCCCATCCAAGGTAAACAGATTCCATCCAAGGTAGACAGATTCAATCCAAGGTAGACAGATCCCATCCAAGGTAGACAGATCCCATCCAAGGTAGACAGATTCCATCCAAGGTAGACAGATCCCATCCAAGGTAGACAGATTCAATCCAAGGTAGACAGATCCCATCCAAGGTAGACAGATCCCATCCAAGGTAGACAGATCCCATCCAAGGTAGACAGATTCAATCCAAGGTAGACAGATCCCATCCAAGGTAAACAGATTCCATCCAAGGTAGACAGATCCAATCCAAGGTAGACAGATCCCATCCAAGGTAGACAGATCCCATCCAAGGTAAACAGATTCAATCCAAGGTAGACAGATCCCATCCAAGGTAGACAGATCCCATCCAAGGTAAACAGATTCCATCCAAGGTAGACAGATTCAATCCAAGGTAGACAGATCCCATCCAAGGTAAACAGATTCCATCCAAGGTAGACAGATTCCATCCAAGGTAGACAGATTCAATCCAAGGTAGACAGATCCCATCCAAGGTAAACAGATTCCATCCAAGGTAGACAGATCCCATCCAAGGTAGACAGATCCCATCCAAGGTAAACAGATTCAATCCGAGGTAGACAGATTCCATCCAAGGTAGACAGATTAAATCCAAGGTAGACAGATCCCATCCAAGGTAGACAGATTCCATCCAAGGTAGACAGATTCCATCCAAGGTAAACAGATTCAATCCAAGGTAGACAGATCCCATCCAAGGTAAACAGATTCCATCCAAGGTAGACAGATCCCATCCAAGGTAAACAGATTCCATCCAAGGTAGACAGATTCAATCCAAGGTAGACAGATCCTATCCAAGGTAGACAGATCCCATCCAAGGTAGACAGATTCCATCCAAGGTAGACAGATTCAATCCAAGGTAGACAGATCCCATCCAAGGTAAACAGATTCCATCCAAGGTAGACAGATTCCATCCAAGGTAAACAGATTCCATCCAAGGTAGACAGATCCCATCCAAGGTAAACAGATTCAATCCAAGGTAGACAGATTCAATCCAAGGTAGACAGATCCCATCCAAGGTAGACAGATCCCATCCAAGGTAGACAGATCCCATCCAAGGTAGACAGATTCAATCCAAGGTAGACAGATCCCATTCAAGGTAAACAGATTCCATCCAAGGTAGACAGATTCAATCCAAGGTAGACAGATCCCATCCAAGGTAGACAGATCCCATCCAAGGTAGACAGATCTCATCCAAGGTAAACAGATCCCATCCAAGGTAGACAGATTCAATCCAAGGTAGACAGATCCCATCCAAGGTAAACAGATCCCATCCAAGGTAGACAGATTCCATCCAAGGTAGACAGATTCAATCCAAGGTAGACAGATCCCATCCAAGGTAAACAGATCCCATCCAAGGTAAACATATTCCATCCAAGGTAGACAGATTCCATCCAAGGTAAACAGATTCCATCCAAGGTAAACAGATTCCATCCAAGGTAGACAGATCCCATCCAAGGTAAACAGATTCCATCCAAGGTAGACAGATCCCATCCAAGGTAGACAGATCCCATCCAAGGTAGACAGATCCCATCCAAGGTAAACAGATTCCATCCAAGGTAGACAGATTCAATCCAAGGTAGACAGATCCCATCCAAGGTAAACAGATTCCATCCAAGGTAGACAGATTCCATCCAAGGTAGATAGATTCCATCCAAGGTAGACAGATCCCATCCAAGGTAGACAGATTCCATCCAAGGTAGACATATTCCATCCAAGGTAAACAGATTCCATCCAAGGTAAACAGATTCAATCCGAGGTAGACAGATTCCATCCAAGGTAGACAGATCCCATCCAAGGTAGACATATTCCATCCAAGGTAGACAGATCCCATCCAAGGTAAAAAGATTCCATCCAAGGTAGCACATTCTATCCAAGGTAGCACATTCTATCCAAGGTAGCCAGCTCAATCTACCCGGGGGTAGATTTTCTTCCTTTACAATTTTTGCCAGCGTGGTGTCCTACAGTTTGCGATTTTCAACTGCTCAAAATTTTTCACCGTGTGCAACTTGCGTATTGGACCTCAGTTTTTTTTTTCTTTTTAGTAAGTAACAGGCGTTACGAAACAGTGCAAATGCAGTTCACTAAATGATAACGTTGTTTCCATGCCTGACAGATGACGGTAATCGCGCACGAGGAGAGACTTCAGATGCCTTCAACAGACTTCCCTCAAGGTCTCTTTCATTGCACAGTGATCTCCATTGGTGCTCCAGGTACCTCCCATAGATCACTTAAGGAGTTTCACACCACAGTACACTAATTCCTTAGCACCGGGGAGGTTCCAGAAGTGTGTATACCAGCATCACACTTGCTATAAATATGCATTTGTGGGTGGATTTACTTGTTTTGACATTTAACCTGGGCAGTGACCAATTCTGCCAGTTCTGTTCGGCGACTTCTGCCGAGGGATTTTTTAACCCCGTACAACACGCACTTTGGCCTTTTACTTCTTCGCCCTTGTCCGAGACGGCTAGATGTCTGATTTACTACCGCAGGATTACCTTTGAAGTCGGAGTGGGTTCGCCTGAAGGCGAGGGATACAGGTAATAGGGAAAGCTAATCCATGCGCAAAAATCAGTCTAGTGCACTGGAAGTAGTTGTACATGTATGGACTACGCTTGAGTTCAAAACAAGAGGTCGGGGAAAATATCGAAAAAATACAATTCTTTATTTGTAAAAGAAAAAAACACACGCAACCACCCATGAATCGAACCGAGTCTACACAAGCAAGAAGTGTAGGTTTAAATGTGTGAGCTACCCCGCCCCTGCGACGTAAAATGTGACTATGGAGCTGGCCAAGCTAAAGACCTACACAATAGAACGTTTCCATGTAAGTCTTTATCGTGCAACAATGATAACAGTTAGTTGCATATCCTTTACGGACGTAGCAGTCCACCCCACCATTTTTGGCTGGTCGTGTTTCCTGGGCAAGTTTACGTTCAGTGGTTTGCCATTGCTTTCTGAACGACCGACACCCCTAATATTTCTTTTTAAAAAACGCAGCTAGGTTTCAAACGCGGCATGCGGGATTCCGAACTGCGTCCGTAACCCCTAATACAGTGGTTCTCAAACGGTGGGGAATTTTAGGATTTCCAGGGGGGGGGGGGGGGGATGAAGACCATTTCAAGATTGCGTTAATACAAGAACCGATTACTTGATATTGTTTTTCCCTTCATACTTTACAGTTATGTACGTCTCATCCTTCTAAAACTCATTTTATAAAGTAAGTAGACCCACAAATCACGTTTTATGTGGATGTCTAGACTTGTTTTAGTATATGCTATTACATTTACCTTCCATATTTACGTATACTGTGTAGGGGTGGGGGGATTTTTAGGTAGGAAATATGACAGGTGGGGGGGGGGGGAGAATGACGTTCTGAAAATATGGTGAAGGGGCACGGGCCAATAAAGGTTGAGAACCACTGCCCTAATAGATCAGTAAAATCGAGAACCACGTGTGCGGGGACATGACAAACTTGTCTAAGGCATTTGTCGGCGAAAGACAAAAGAAACAAGGATTTATTTTGTATGGTGCACATAAAGAACTGTTGGGATGTGATATTTCTGAAGATGTTTGAAGGAGTGTAAGTAGTACGGCCACTTTTATTTTGTATGGTTCACATAAAGAATTGTTGGGATGTGATATTTCTGAAGATGTTTGAAGGAGTGTAAGTAATGCGGACACTTTTATTTTGAAAATGGGATGGTCAACATGGCCGAATGGGATAGAGCCCTCGCTCTTAACAAACTTCCGGTGTGCTGAAGCCGAGGTAGCGGGTTCAGATTCTACACCGGTCAGCTGGACTAAATACTGACTTCTCGTCCTTGACTTGGAAACATAAATTGCAAGTACCTCAGAAGTTAAGAGTAGATCCGCCTTTTGGCGGGATACACTTGGTAACAGAGAAAGCTAACCTACACGCAGAATCAGTCCAGTGCTTTTCCCAGTAGTTTTAACCACTTGAAGTAGTAGCACGTTTATGCACTACGCAGACACAACAACAAAATATGGGGTTCAGAAGCATAAATTGGGAATCACTGCTCTAGACCTACGCAGTGTCAAACAGTTTTAATCCGCATAGGTGGCCGTTTTACGACCTGCATTACGTCTCAAAAAATATCGCACCGCAAAGACGACATCTAATATCCACCATGGTGCAATATTTGTATTTCATGCTACTATACTTTCTACTCGGATGAAAATATTCATTTTCAAATTAATACCTGAAAAAGCGGTTTAGAATTTCAAACGGGTACATGTTTGGGCGATCACGTGTGGGCGCTTTCGTGTCAGTAATAACACCTTCTGATTGTGCGATTGGCAGGTGCGGGTTTAATCCGTATCTTTGAGCTTGTTACTGCCTTCAGAAGTAGAATCATATTACATCTAATTGCTATCTGGCAAATGCTTATCAGTGGATCTCACAATGTTACTTGTGGCCTTTTAACTATTATAATATCCTGAATTCAAATCCCGAAACAACCACTTAATCTATTATAATATCCATTATGTGGTTAATAAGAGCGTTCGGTCTTACACTTCCGGTGTTGCTGATGGCGAGGTAGTGGGTTCAACTCCTACACCGGTCAGTTGGACTAATATGTTGATTTTCGTCATTGACTTGGGGACGTAAATTACAAGTACTTCAGATGTCGCCTGTTGGCGAGGACACTGACAAAAAGGAAAGCTCTAGCTCTCTCTCTCTCTCTCTCTCTCTCTCTCTCTCTCTCTCTCTCTCTCTCACACACACACACACACACACACACACACACACACACACACAAATCGCCCCAGTGCACTAGAAGTAGTAGCACGAGTATAGACTACGCTTGAGTGTAGAGCAAGTGAACGAAAAAAATGAAAACAAAAATGTGCTATCGTTGAAAAGATTTGAATCAAGGCGGACAAGAATTTATGCGCATGCAGTTTGTCGAGATCTTGCATTTATATGCATGTAGTTTGTCGAGATCTTGCATTTATGTGCGTCTAGCTTATTGAGACCTTGCATTTGTGTGCGTGTAGTTTGTTGAGTCCTTGCATTTGTGTGCGTGTAGTTTGTTGAGTCCTTGCATTTGTGTGCGTGTAGCTTAAAAAGTCTTAAAGTCTTAAAAGTCGAGAGGATAGACTTCATTGCCCCGAGTTTTATCCCATGTGGTTCGGTCTCTTTCGGCAGGGTTGCCTGCTGAAAGCGTGGAGCTCTGGCGACGACCCCCAGGAGTCTCCGAGAAAAATGCACTCATGAACCTATAGTACCTTGCGGTGTGTAGTGACGTCACTTATGTTACACCAGTGACAATACTACGGGGTGTTTGTAAAGTCTCACTACACTTTGTATGTAGAACGATTTAGAGAAATGAAGTACATGACGTCATTAAAAATGTGCTCCACAATCCATCGTTAAGCAATATGCAGCGAATGGCTATAGTCAGCTGGAGTAATTCTTTGCACTCCAAACAGAATGTCTTATCAACGGAAGAAATAATACTTTTGGTTGAAGCGTTTCGAAATGGCGGTCGATACACACGGGTGTTGAATAAGTTATAATGAATACTTCATTGGCACTTTCCAGCTTACCCAACACAGCGTTAGACCATAGCAGTAACTGTTGTAACTAATTTAATGAATTTTTAGCACATTTTTTTAATGACATCATGTACTTAATTTTTCAGAATTGTTCTACACACAAAGTGTAGTGAGACATTACAAATACCATGTGGTTGAGTAGGTGTTACTTTAACTCTTGCTAATTAATACTGTTATCATTTTAAAAGTAACATATGCTTACCACAGAAAGACTTAAGCTAACGACCCCCCCCCCCCCATTCCACTTTCAGTCGCATACCATTACATAATGCTTCTCAAATAAACATGCATGTATTGATTGGCGTTCATAGAAGTGGAATAAAGAAGAAGGGATTAGAGGAATGCATGGCTAATATGTCATCAAATCTCACACTTCAAAACTAGACAGCTTGGATCCTATGTCGAATCACACACTGGTAAAATGAAACAGAAGAAGAAGACGGCGACGGTTGGCGAAGAAGAAAGAAAGAAAGAAAGAAATGTTCCTTTTGAGACGGATACTGTACCTCCTCAAACCACCCCACCACGTTTTGGGAGATTACCATTTCCATTAGGGCAGTTGGATGAACGACCAAAAGGTTGCATTTGTTACCAAAATCATTGTCTATTTATAGTTTTGTGGTGAAAGTTCACAGCGGATGTTATGACGACGATGTGCCCTTAAGTTACTTGATCCAGAAACCAGGCTCAAGAACGTTCCAGATTCTTACATGGAAGCACTAAGGACGACACACTTGAATAACAATGAGATTTATATTTATCGCACACCTCGGTTTCCAAACTATATGTTCACCACTTCTTTATATATTTGGTAACCGTCTTGAAGATCCAGCAAGAGAAATAAATTAAAAGGCGTTGATTATCACGCTTAGAAGTAAAGGAAAGAATTAGAGATATATACGGTCACCAAGTCAAGGCCGAGAAGTCAACATTTTAGTCCAAGTGACCGGTGTAGGAGTTAAACCCCTACCTCGGCAACAGCACATCGGAAGTTTATGAGCGATCTTTCTTATCCATTCAGCCATGCTGACCTCCATTTTGTCACTTGTTATCATGTTCTGGTAAAGCTTACCGATTGACTTTTAGATTTTTTTTTTTAAAGTGACTCATTAAGTGTTTCAGATTTAACACTGAATGAGTCACTTTTTTTTAAAAGTGACTCATTCATTATATTATAGCATAATTTCTTTCATATCCACTGTAAGTATAACAACATTTATGTAATATTTTAGCATAACTATACTCATAAATGAGCTGCGATAGCGCAGTAGTAAGCTTACCTATCGACCCGGTGGTCATGATTTACAAACCGCATGGATACGAATTTATAAAATAGATCTGGGCTATAAGGTGAACTCAGCCTACCATGGATACCAGGCGTGTTCTAGGAAGTAAAGGCGGACGGTCAGATATTGTTCACTTCAAACACAGATTGCCGATTGGTCTATAAACATGTGTCTAGTATTTAACTAGTAACATATGACCAGCGCGCTTCAGTATGTGTAGAAAAATCCGTCAGGTTACATTCATTCACATCCTAATGTAGTGTGTTAACTGGCCCTTTAGTTTACCTACTTTCATTCACGCCCTAATGTAGTGTGTTAACTGGCCCTTTAGTTTACCTACTTTGATTCACGCCCTAATGTAGTGTGTAAACTGGCCCTTTAGTTTACCTACTTTCATTCACGCCCTAATGTAGTGTGTAAACTGGCCCTTTAGTTTACCTACTTTCATTCACGCCCTAATGTAGTGTGTAAACTGGCCCTTTAGTTTACCTACTTTCTTTCACGCCCTAATGTAGTGTGTAAACTGGCCCTTTAGTTTACCTACTTTCATTCACGCCCTAATGTAGTGTGTAAACTGGCCCTTTAGTTTACCTACTTTCATTCACGCCCTAATGTAGTGTGTAAACTGGCCCTTTAGTTTACCTACTTTCATTCACGCCCTAATGTAGTGTGTAAACTGGCCCTTTAATTTACCTACTTTCATTCACGCCCTAATGTAGTGTGTAAACTGGCCCTTTAGTTTACCTACTTTCATTCACGCCCTAATGTAGTGTGTAAACTGGCCCTTTAGTTTACCTACTTTCATTCACGCCCTAATGTAGTGTGTAAACTGGCCCTTTAGTTTACCTACTTTCATTCACGCCCTAATGTAGTGTGTAAACTGGCCCTTTAGTTTACCTACTTTCTTTCACGCCCTAATGTAGTGTGTAAACTGGCCCTTTAGTTTACCTACTTTCATTCACGCCCTAATGTAGTGTGTAAACTGGCCCTTTAGTTTACCTACTTTCATTCACGCCCTAATGTAGTGTGTAAACTGGCCCTTTAGTTTACCTACTTTCATTCACGCCCTAATGTAGTGTGTAAACTGGCCCTTTAGTTTACCTACTTTCATTCACGCCCTAATGTAGTGTGTAAACTGGCCCTTTAGTTTACCTACTTTCATTCACGCCCTAATGTAGTGTGTAAACTGGCCCTTTAGTTTACCTACTTTCATTCACGCCCTAATGTAGTGTGTAAACTGGCCCTTTAGTTTACCTACTTTCATTCACGCCCTATTGTAGTGTGTAAACTGGCCCTTTAGTTTACCTACTTTCATTCACGCCCTATTGTAGTGTGTAAACTGGCCCTTTAGTTTACCTACTTTCATTCACGCCCTATTGTAGTGTGTAAACTGGCCCTTTAGTTTACCTACTTTCATTCACGCCCTAATGTAGTGTGTAAACTGGCCCTTTAGTTTACCTACTTTCATTCACGCCCTAATGTAGTGTGTAAACTGGCCCTTTAGTTTACCTACTTTCATTCACGCCCTAATGTAGTGTGTAAACTGGCCCTTTAGTTTACCTACTTTCATTCACACCCTAATGTAGTGTGTAAACTGGCCCTTTAGTTTACCTACTTTCATTCACGCCCTAATGTAGTGTGTAAACTGGCCCTTTAGTTTACCTACTTTCATTCACGCCCTAATGTAGTGTGTAAACTGGCCCTTTAGTTTACCTACTTTCATTCACGCCCTAATGTAGTGTGTAAACTGGCCCTTTAGTTTACCTACTTTCATTCACATCATATTGTAGTGTGTAAACTGGCCCTTTAGTTTACCTACTTTCATTTACACCCTATTGTAGTGTGTAAACTGGCCCTTTAGTTTACCTACTTTCATTCACATCCTATTGTAGTGTGTAAACTTGCCCTTTAGCATACCTACTTTCATTCACATCCTATTGTAGTGTGTAAACTGGCCCTTTATTATAATACTTTCATTCACATCCTATTGTAGTGTGTAAACTGGCCCTTTATTTTACCCACTTTCATACACACCATATTGCAGTGTGTAAACCGGCCCTTTAGTTACCAGCTTTCATTCACATCCTATTGTAGTTTGTAAACTGGCTCTTTAGTATACATACTTTCATTCACACCCGATTTTATTGTGTAAACTGGCCCTTTAGTTTACCTACTTTCATTCACATTCTACTGTAGAGTGTAAACTAGCCGGTTAGTTTACCTACTTTCATTCACGCCTGATTTTATTGTGTAAACTGGCCATTTAGTTTACCTACTTTCGCTCACATCCTATTGTAGTGTGTAAACTGGCCCTTTAGTATACATACTTTCTTTCACATCCCACTGAAGTGTGTAAACTGGTCCTTTAATATATCTACTTCCATTCACACCCAATTTTATTGCGTAAACTGGCCCGTTAGTTTACCTACTTTTGTTCACACCCGATTGTAGTGTGTAAACTGGCCATTTAGTTTACCTACATTCGTTCACATCCTATTGTAGTGTGTAAACCGGCCCTTTAGTATATCTACTTTTACTCACATCCTATTGTGGTGTGTAACCTGGCCCAGTATTTTACCCATTTCCATTCACATCCAATTGTAACACAACTTCGCCTTTGTTCAATTACAACATAACTATCCATGCCGGCAGGTGAGACACCCTAAGTACATGGACACACACACACGCTAAGAAACATGTCCATAAAGTGTTACGGAAAGGTGTGAACTCTGACACCCACGGCAGACAGCAAATGAGCAACCACTGAACCACGAAAGCATCAGAGCAGAAATCCCGAAGCTCACAATTATCCCCGCGACAAAACGCACACTTTCTGAAACCGATTGCTGTTAATTTGCTTTCACGCGGTAATGTCGGCCGGAACACTTGTTTCATACACGAGTGAAACCTGAGTCTCAATTGTTAGCAAAGTAACAGCTTCTCTTACCACTTCAGTTTCCACTTCTGATTCATCTTTCATTGTTGATTTATTTAACACCCGGATTTGATTTTCATTTACAACTTTGTGTTCTGCTAAATCAGATATTCTCAAACGTTTGGCTCATAAGGACTACAGTGGTAGCTCACATATATTACCGAACGTATTTTTCATTGGTTAAATATCTCAAATGTTATAATTTTGGGTGAATTAAACCTTGTCTGGACTGATAATCTGTTTCTATTATTTTGCTCCACAGTCCATCATGAAGCAGTATGCAGCGAACGGTTATCGTCTGCTGGAATAATTCTATGGGGTTTCTTTAAAGGAAATGTTTACAAAAATAATGTATACACAATTGAGGACCTGAAAGAAGTAATCAGAATTACCATTCAAGAAATAACAACAGACATGTTGCAGAAGGTATTTGACAATGTGAAGAGATGTGTACAGTCACGTCTTGAAGTCTGTGATGAACATTTTCAACACCTGTTATAATGAATACTTCATTAGTAGTTCTTTCTTCCTCCCCAAAACAGCGTTAGACCATAGCAGTAACTATTTTAACAAATTTAATGAATTTTTTAGCACATTTTTTATGACATCATCAAATCTGTTCTATATAAACAATATAGTGAGACTTTAAAAACACTCTGTATAGGTGTAAATGACCAATCTTTTTTTTTCGGTACTGCGTTCTTGCTGCATAGATCTGTTTGTTCACTTGTTCGTCCATTACAAGTTTCATAATCTACTGTAAGACTTATATTCAAAGGTGCATATTGATTTTTTTTTTTTTTTACAATGAATCAATCACCAAAACACGAGCATTGGAATCGGTGAGCAATTACAAGAACACGATCACGAGTGACAAGATGGGGAGGGTGGGGGGGGGGGGGGATGAGGGGGGAAATATATACACAGCAATCGCCCACAAGTTTAAATGTAATAGCTGCTTCGATCTTTGTGACATTAGTAACATGCTGTTTACGCCATCATTTTATACATATCATGCAACACATTGCTACCGTAATGCGTTTTACAAATGGTGTAATAAGACCAGTTTTGATAACGTTATTAAAATAATATACTCAATTGAAATGAATACGATTACATTTAAATTAGTGGACGATTAATTACTATGTATACGTTTTTCTGCCGTCTCCCTGGCGTAGGTGTTAAACGACTTTCTCCGTAATCCCGAATATCCACGTAGGGTAACGCAGCGCGCGAGAATTGGTAGCGGTTCTCGCCGCGTTGGTGACTTACGGGGTATGTGAGCCGGCCGCTCAGAAGCAATGGTAAACTACTGAGCGTAATCATGCCAAGAAATCAACAACAGCGGTAGAATGATGGTGTTGACAGCGATGTCCTGTAAAGGATATGCGAAAAAACACGCTTTTCTGGCGCTGTGTGTGTGTGTGCGTGTGTATGTGCGTGAGTGTGTGCGTTCATGCGTGTGTGTGTGTGTGTGTGTGTGTGTGTGTAAGTTACTCGTGAGTTTCCTTGCTGTGAATTGGACCCGTATGTGATTGTGTATGATTATAACACTCAGTATGATCGAATACTGCATGTATGATTATAACAATCATATTTGCCGTTTAGCTGATTGTGTAGGAACTCGATGGGTGATATGTTCACTATGAAATTGGTCGCATTTACTTCCCAGAATATTCCCTGGAAACCCTATTAGTCACCGTAGATTATGGCCTTCGGGACATTTCTAGAAAAATCCACCTGGATGGGGATTCAAACACATGTCCACTGGGCCGGCAGGCGAGCGTGCTAGCCACTGATCCCTGTTAAAGGGTGCACTGAAGCTCACGTGGTGGGGAAAGGTGCGAGAGACTGATAACCTTAATTGTGGGTGGACAACATCAAGAGATGGACTGGGAGAAACCTGTAAGAAAGCAAGTCACTCGGAACAGAGTGTTGGGGACTGATGATAACTGATCTTCAATGCGGTGTTGACACTTGATGATTATAACCATGAACTTTAATAGGATTTCAGAAAGAAATAAACGCTCAGCATGGCCGAATGGTTAAGAGCCATCGCTCTTAAACATCTGGAGTGCTGATGCCGTGGCAGCGAGTTCAACCCCTACACCAATTAGTTGGGCTAAAATGTTGACTTCTCGTCCTTGACTTGGGGACGTAAATTACAAAGTACCTCTGAGGTCGGAATGGGTTCGCCCGATGGCGAGAGACACTGGTAATAGGGAAAAACGCATCCATGTGCAAACATCAGTCCAGTGTATTAGAAGTAGCACCATATGTATGGACTAGGCTTGAGTTCAAAGATAGCGAACCAAAAAAAAAAAAAAAAGGCAACTACATTAACATAAAAACATTGAACACTAAACATACTTTAATTAAGCATTTCTAATCCTTCGATGGCAATAACCTCGTTTCAGCGGTCCCACACATGCGAACAGTGTGAGAACCCTTGCGTTAGTTCCTTCAACAAAGACCTTTGAACTTTCAACTCTTGCGGATATTCTCGATCCCTCTCGAGAATTGCGAAACAGATCGTTAGTTAGTTTCCCGATTTACGAAATGTACTTCTGGGAATTCTGAACAAAAGAAATATTTCCCCGAATGTGACAAGATCCAAATGGCTGGGAGATCTCTCCTATAGGAAATCCTATTAGGCTCATTATTGTCGGATCTATTATTATTCTGTCTCTGCCAGAAATAAGGATCACACATCTGCTACTAAGATTCTATTGTTTGTGCGCGGCTTTACCTGGCATTAAACAGTATTACTGATAACTGTTTGAAGAACTTACATCTATACTCTCTGTCTGTCTGTCTGTCTGTCTGTCTGTCTGTCTGTCTGTCTGTCTCTCCCCCCCCCTCTCTCTCTCTCTCTCTCTCTCTCTCTCTCTCTCTCTCTCTCTCTCTTGTATAAACTTCACTGGTTTTTTTAGACCACCTAGTGGTCGGTAAAGTGCTTCCCATTCCCCCCCCCCCCACCCCCCATCCTATTTCTCAATATTTTTCTCCATAATTTTTTTCCTCCCATTATCCCATGTTTTCTTCTGTCAGTTTTTTTGTTCTTCTTCCATTACGCCTTTTATTTCTCCCATATTTTTTTTTTATCAGCTGCTGTTTCTTTAGATGTATCGTCTACTGTTGTTTCTTTAGGTTTTATCTTCCACCGTTGTTTCTTTACGTTTATGTTCTACATTATTGTCGGATCTATTATTATTCTGTCTCTGCCAGAAATAAGGATCACACATCTGCTACTAAGATTCTATTGTTTGTGCGCGGCTTTACCTGGCATTAAACAGTATTACTGATAACTGTTTGAAGAACTTACATCTATACTCTCTGTCTGTCTGTCTGTCTGTCTGTCTGTCTGTCTGTCTGTCTGTCTCTCCCCCCTCTCTCTCTCTCTCTCTCTCTCTCTCTCTCTCTCTCTCTCTCTTGTATAAACTTCACTGTTTTTTTTAGACCACCTAGTGGTCGGTAAAGTGCTTCCCATCCCCCCCCCCCCCCCCCCCATCCTATTTCTCAATATTTTTCTCCATAATTTTTTTCCTCCCATTATCCCATGTTTTTTTCTGTCAGTTTTTTTGTTCTTCTTCCATTACGCCTTTTATTTCTCCCATATTTTTTTTTTATCAGCTGCTGTTTCTTTAGATGTATCGTCTACTGTTGTTTCTTTAGGTTTTATCTTCCACCGTTGTTTCTTTACGTTTATGTTCTACTGTTGTTTCTTTAGGTTTATCTGCAACGGTTGTTTCTTTAGGTTTATCTTCTACGGTTGTTTCTTTAGGTGTATCTTCTACGGTTGTTTCGTTAGATTTATCTTCAACTGTTGTTTCTTTATTTTTATCTTCAACCGTTGTTTCTTTATGTTTATCGTCTGCCATTGTTTCTTTAGGTTTATCTTCAAATGCTGTTTCTCTAGGCCAGAAGGTTTGCCTAGATATGTCCTATTCGGAGCAGTATTCGAGTGTGTTATCTGCTGTCTGGGGTACCAATCCACATGGCTGATTTATCAATGTTCAATGTGACATACATGAAATTCCGTAAGCGATTGGGTCATGTTCTGGAGAGCATAATACTGATTTGTTCTGATCTGCTCATAAAAGAGCAATGGTTTTGTGCTGGTGTTGATGGCTTTCTTATTGATTTGATAGATTTGTTTCTTTTAGTGGCAGGTAACTAGAACTTCCGGTTGCTCTTCTGTTGCACCTTCCTTAGTTAGTTGCCTTTGGCTCAATTTCGACATCTTATTCTTGGTAATCTTCTAGAAGACTGGAAGTTTTTGACTCTAAAGGCAACCAGCCAGCCAGCCAGCCAGAGAGAGGGACAGAGATGGGGTTAGAGAGAGAGAGGTGGGTGGATGGGTGGGTGGTTGGATGGATGGATGGATGGATGGATGGATGGATGGATGGATGGATGGATGGAATTAACATGCAAGTGCTGAATTATATGCAAGCTGTTGAGGTGTGGTTTCATAGAAGCAAGACAAGAACAAAGTGGACGGACGAAAGAAATATCTCAAAAGAAGTTAACTCAAAAAAAAAAAAAAGAAGAAAGAACTGGTTACTCGCCTCAGAAGGAGACATTCCACATTATTTTGGCAAGTCACGAGAAGGGGAAAGCGGGAGTATGTCGTCACAACGAGAAAGCTGGTGGGGGGGGGGGGGAGAAGCAGTGGGAGGCCAAGATAGAACATGCTAGAGTAGACAGTTTGACAACACGGCATGAATGAACACCAGTGTCAGAAATGATTGGCAGAACACTTGAACCACACAGCATGAACTATAAAAAGAAGAAGAGATATATAAATGTGTGTGACACAATTATGTCTAAATAAATGTTTGCATATCCATTACAGGACATCGCTGTCAACATCACCATCTTTCAGCTGTATGTTGATTTCTTGGCAAGATTACGCTCAGTAGTTTGCCATTGCTTTCTGAGCGGCCGGCTCAGTTATCCCTCAAGTCACCAGCGGGGGTCGAACCGCTCCCAGCTCTCGCCCTGCTACGAGACTCTGCGTGATAAACGAGATTACGGAGAAAGTGGTGTAACCTCTCGGCCAGAGAGACCGGCACAATTATGTCTACATCTTTCAATATATATGGTGTATTTTTAATGACTGTGGGGTGTTTGAAAATATTGCCGTTCCATGTTCTGTAGTCACCCTCTGTAGAGTTCATGCAAAATAAAAGGTAAATACAAAACTTGGAACGGCATTATTTTCAAAAACCCCCAGTCATTAAAATACACCCTACATATTATCTAGTGTGTCTTCATATATCTTTTTCATTCTTCTTGTCCTGTATGACAGCCAATTAATACATTTTAATTTATTAATCCTTTAACTGGTTAAGTGTCAAAGAGTGATTGATCGTCTTATGCGATTTCCCGTAGCTGCCGTGGGGTTATATATCGCCAAAATTTCGGCATTGCGTTATAATACAACATGTCTGCTAGTTTATTAACTGCTTTTTAAATCACAACTGTGACACACCACTACTTCCCATTTAAGGTCATTCATGTTTGTTTGGTCCACATCTACTTTTTGTTTGGCACAGAACACGTTATTTTGTTTACTCGTTTCCAAGACAGCTGGCCGAGTGGCTAGTTCGCCGGACTCTCATTCGGGAGACCCGGGTTCGATCCCTCGGTAAGGTGTGGATTTTATTTTTCTGTCGGGGGTAAAGAGAAAATCCTAACCTGCACAGTTCGCGGCGACTGCACTAGCCAGGCGGCCTTAATTCCTCAGGCTCAAAGACCCCTCTGCCATACACCCCAAGGTACTATATTGGCAGTAAATGACAGTTTCCAAGACTTAACAATACTCTCTGACCATGTTTGTCATACAAGGAGAAAGTAGTTCCGGCTAAAGTTGGCAACCACACTCTGTTACTGGTTCACTCGGATTTCTGCGCCCCCTCTTAAGTTATTATTCGTGACATGGTCTAGCTGTCTGCTCATCACATACTTCATCGTGTCAAGGGCGCACAGTTCTGGCATTTATGTGCTGCAGTGCCACACTAAAGATTTAAATGTCATCGTCGCATCATATTAGTATGCAGAGGCATCTGGGAGTTGTTAGCAATGATTTTGTGTTAGCTCACTTTGAACTCAAGCGTAGTCGGTACACATGCTTTTTTTTTTTTTTTGCATATCCTTTACAGGACATCGCTGTCATCAGCAGCATCTTTCAGCTGTCTGTTGATTTCTTGGCAAGTTTACGCTCAGTAGTTTGCCATTGCTTTCTGAGTGGCCGGATCAGTATCCTGCAAGTCACAAGCGGGGGTCGAACCGCTCCCAGTTCTCTCCCGCTACGAGACTCTGTGTGATAAACAGGATTACGGAGAAAGTGTTGTAACACCTCAGCCAGAGAGACCGGCACATACACATGCTACTATTTCTAATAAGCTGCCACTGTTGGGGAGTGCACTGAACTGATTCTGAGTGTGGTTTAGCTTTCTTTAATACCAGTGTTCCTCGCCATCAGACGAACCCACTCCCACTTCTGAAGTACTTGCAATTTACGTCCCCAAGTCAAGGACGAGAAGTCAACATTTTAGTCCAACTTGGCCGTTTGTGATTTACTAGGCAATTTTGACGTTAAACATTTTGCGAAAATCATCGTGTATGAACTCGATTTTAGGGCAAGAACGAGTTAAGCAACTTGTCCGGTTTATACAGACGTGCTGGTAAAGTTTACACACGTTTGATTGTGGGTTTGTGTAGTGGTCCTTGATGACGTTGGCGTGCCTCGCAGCTGTTGTATCGCATGATTTAGGGCACACATAAACCAGGTAACTAGGCAAGAGGTAAAAGGGCCGGGACGTTCCCAGGCCTATATGTACTGGTCTCATGTTTTAAGTGTGGTTGTAAAAGTTTATCAGTGAGAAAGGAAATAGGAGAACGTGGGTGTAATATAAATGTTGGGAAGGTTGTGTAGAAATTAAATTAAGGTTTGGAAAAGTAACGATGAAACAATCATAGATGAGATGACGATGAAACAACAATAGGTGAGATGAAAGAGTGAGAAGGAGATAGTGATACTATGCAGAGAGAATCAGTCGAGGCAAGTAAAATCAGGAGAGGATTACGAGCAGCAAGAGAGAGAGATAGAAGCAGTTGGTAGTAGTTGTATAGTAGTTGTATAGTAGTAGTAGTTGTATAGTAGTAGTTGTCGTAGTAGTAGCAGTAATGATAGCAGTAGTATAGTAGTAGTAGTTGTAGTAGTCGTCTCGTCGTCGCTGTCTTAGTAGTAGTAGTAGTAGTAGTAGTAGTAGTAGTAGTAGTAGTAGTAGTAGTAGTAGTAGTAGTAGTAGTAGTAGTAGTAGTAGTAGTAGTAGAATAGTAAGTGCAGCAGTAGCATTTATTGTTAGTATTATTATAGAGGGGAGTTGGTGGAAAAAATAGAGGGAAGGTAAACAGCAATAATAAAAAGTAGTATAGAAAGACGTGAAGAGAAGAAGAAACAACAACAACAACTAAAGTGGCTGTAGTAGTGCTGAAATAGAAAGAGACGAAGCCGGGAAGGTTAACCCGGTCAACAAACAACCGCAGAAGTCGGATGTGTCGGCCTAAAGGCGCAAGTAAACTGGCACAACGCAATTACGTCTGGAAAAAAAAACCACTCCGGATGAACGCAGAAGAAGAAGAAGAAGAAGAAGAAGAAGAAGAAGAAGAAGAAGAAGAAGAAGAAGAAGAAGAAGAAGAAGAAGAAGAAGAAGAAGAAGAAGAAGAAGAAGAAGAAAGAAGAGAGAAGTAGGCGTAGCAGAAGGCTAGAAATAAGGAGAGGAATATGAAGACGACAAGTAGTTTAATTTTGGGAGCGCAATGGCTAGACGCTTGCCTACCGGTCAGTTCGTCATGACTTTGAATATCAGATTCTTAAATTTGACTTGAATTCCCAGCCCAACATGGACATCAGAAACTATCTTGGGAAGTAAGGCGGTCGGTGTGATACCGACCACATCACCAAAAGGGTGCCGGTTGGTCTATACACATATGGATCGGGCACCATACGCCCAATGCGCCTCCGTATCAATTATCAGTTATTAGTTGGGGTATCTTCATTGCACTCCGAACATGTCCATAGGTGCTCAGATCCTCCCCCCAGCATATGCATCAGCGTCCGGTGGCTAATAGTGCCAGTTCTGTGTTGGTCGACGAGGCGCTTTGTTTTCCCGATGTACCTCTCGCGTCTGGCTGTGCCGATTCTTACTCCCAAGTCCTCTGTTCTCGCCATATCTTTGAGGACGTTAATAACA
>OY992879.1:94252540-94337540 GCA_963921405.1 Cepaea hortensis | reverse complement strand
GCCCTGCTACTGTCACTGCCTTCATATCTATAGCAAACCTATGTCTGCCCTGCTACTGTCACTGCCTTCATATCTATAGCAAACCTATGTCTGCCCTGCTACTGTCACTGCCTTCATATCTATAGCAAACCTATGTCTGCCCTGCTACTGTCACTGCCTTCATATCTATAGCAAACTTATGTCTGCCCTGCTACTGTCACTGCCTTCATATCTATAGCAAACCTATGTCTGCCCTGCTACTGTCACTGCCTTCATATCTATAGCAAACTTATGTCTGCCCTGCTACTGTCACTGCCTTCATATCTATAGCAAACCTATGTCTGCCCTGCTACTGTCACTGCCTTCATATCTATAGCAAACCTATCCCATTGGAGGGGGGATTTATAGGGAGGAAATACAAAAGACGGGGAAATGACATTCTGAACATATGGTGAAGGGGTGCATCGGCCAAAGGAGGTTGAGAACCACTGCCCTAGACAGTGTTTTGGGCGTGACGTCATTTACCTGTTTCTTCACTTCCGGTGACGGCAAACCTGTAATGTGACACCAGGACAAAAGATGACAGTCCCTGGAAGTCAGTTTACATGTTCACGTATTATGTATTGTCAGAACATATGTTCAATGTAGAATAAGGTACCCCTCTGCCGTGCGTCCACCTTGACGAGGTAGAGGGGCTTGCGCGTTCCAATGACCCCAAGAGCTATGCCGACGGTAGCACAGCTACTGGTAGGGTCACCCATGTCGGACAGGTCAAGGGAGAGGGACCAGACGAAGTGACGCACAAACCTGCTGCCTTGTAGGTAGACTGGGGACAGTCAAAGGCTAGGGAAAGCATCCCGAACAAATGCTTGTCGAAATCGGATGTACTGAGCCACAGGCTTGACAAAGAAGTGCAACGTAACTTTATCATTTCATGATGCCACAGATGAAAATTAATCGTTATGGTGCTAATCCCGTGAAGTCCCATCAGGCGGTGATAGTGCCGGGCCCCCTGCCTCGAGGGGGTCCACCCATGACTACTGGTGGTCACCTTCCCCTGTGCTGTGGAGTCAAGGCACAGAGGAGTAGGTTAAGAGCTATTGACCAAACACCCCGGACACTCAACATACTACAATGGAATGCAGAAGGAGTTTATAACAAGAAAGCCTCCCTAACACAGCGTCTTCATAAAGATAGAATAGATGTGGCATGCATTCAAGAGACACACCTCAACGCCAATCGCACATTTTCAGTCGAGGGATATCAGGCCACACGTTTCGACCGCGAAGGACACAAAGGAGGAGTTCTAATACTTACACGAAATACAATACCTTGCAGCGAAGTATCTGTGATCTCTGACAACCAAACGGAAATTATAGGTGTTGATATAATGATAAAGGACGTGAAAATAAGAATTTACAATCTGTATAGCCCGGCAGATAAGGATCTTACACTCTCAAACATGGAAATAACTGACACAAATTGCATTGTTGTCGGAGACTTTAATAGCCGTTCAGAAAGATGGGGATACCCAGATACTGACAAAAGAGGAGATGAAGTGGAGGACTGGGAAATAGACTCGGGAAATAGACTCAAATCTCCATCTACTCAACAAAGCGGATGACACACCGAGCTTCTACTCCAGAAGATGGATTACCACTTCTACTCCAGACTTAGCTTTCTGCACAGGAGACATCCTCCACAAAATCGATCGCCATGTGCTGGACCAATTAGCAGGTAGTGACCACAGACCAATCAAGCTTGTAATAAATATGGAGTATGTTCCACAGGAGCAAAAGCCTTTACCCCGTTGGAATTACAAACGAGCAGATTGGGACAGATTTGCCATACTAGCAGACAAATATTGTGAAAACATAAATACACGATATGGCAACATGAAGCAAATGGTGGAAAGTCTAAACAGAGCAATAATACAGGCGGCCACTGAGTCTATTCCAAGAGGAGCAAGGAAAAATTACAAACCATACTGGACTGAAGAACTACAAATTTTGGAGGACAAAGTTGAAGATGCTAGGAAGACCGCAGAGAGAGAACAAACAACTGAAGCGAACATCTCTCTCAAAGCCATCTCAGCAAAATATAAAAGAACAGTAAATCAAACAACAAGAGATTGTTGGAGGAAAAAAACAGAAAACCTGAATTTTGACAGGGATGGAAACAAACTATGGAAACTAGTGAAAGCCATGAACAATGAAGGACCTAGAAACAAACAAGTAACAATTAAACAAGGAAATGCCTTGCTTACAAGAAAAAAGGCTGCAAATGCACTAATGGAACACTATGCCAGTGCAAACCACATTGATATTACAGCCGAACAGAAGAAAGCAATCAAAGATAAACAGATACATCATATATATACAGAGACAGCAGCAGAATATATGATGGCAAATCTAACAATGGAAGAAATGGAACAGGCAATGAATACCCTAAAAAAAGAAGACATCACCAGGAAAGGATGGAATCACAAATGAAATGCTAATAGGACTAGGCACTAAGGCAAAAAAGAAACTACTAGCAGTCCTAAATTACAGCTGGAAGAGGGGAATAGTCCCACAGGCATGGAAGGAAGCTATACTAATACCAGTCCCAAAGAAAGGAAAAGACCTGGAAGAACCAAATGGCTATCGACCTATCAGTCTTCTTAGCTGTGTAGGAAAATTAATGGAACGCATTATCAATGGCAGGCTAACATGGCATCTGGAAGAAAACCAACTCTTAACACCTCACCAAGCAGGATTCAGAAAGTACAGATCCACTGAAGATCAAATAACCTATATAGCTCAGGAAATAGAGGATGCCTTCCAAGAGAAAAAGCACACACTAGCGGTCTGGATAGATTTAGAAAAAGCATTTGATAAAGTATGGAAGGAAGGACTGAAAGTAAAACTGCAAAAAATGCATGTTTGCGGGAAAATGTACAAATGGATCAGCCACTACCTTGAGAACAGAACTGCCAGGACAAAAGTACAAGGACAAACCAGCAAAATGATGCTGTTGGAGCAAGGTGTCCCCCAAGGAGGAGTTCTTTCACCAACATTATTCCTAGCATATATAAACGACATCACGGAAAATTTTCCAGCCAGAGTACACACATCATCCTTTGCAGATGACCTAGCCATATGGACATCTGAAGAATATATTAGTACAGCTAACAGCAGAATACAGCAAGCCCTATTAGCGCTAGAGGACTGGTCAAAATCATGACTAGTGAAGATAAGTGAGGAGAAAACAACATGCACAGTGTTCTCCCTCTCAACTAAAACTCAGCAACCTAAGCTGGTATTGAATGGAAAAATATTGCGCCATGAAGAAAATCCAAACTATCTAGGAGTCACCTTTGATCGTCGCCTGACATGGAAAACACAGGTTGAGAAAAATCGAACAAGAGCAAGGCAAAGAATGGCAATCATGAAAAAGCTTGCTGGTACAACGTGGGGAGCAGATGAGAAAGTTCTCAAGAAGTTATATACTGGACGGGTGAGGCCAGTACTGGAATATGGCATTGCAGCTTGGGCAACAGCAGCTAAGTCAAACTTTAACAAAATAAGTAGAGTCCAAAATCAAGGAATGCGAATCATAACTGGAAGCCTGAAGACAACGCCTATTAATGAATTAGAAAAGATCACTTGTTTACAACCAATGCAGGATAGAAGAGATAGCAGAGCCCAGCAACAAGCTGAAAAATTTAGAAGATTGACAGATCACCCTATGTATAAAAGGTTTAGTGGTTTTGGAAAGGGAAGACTGAAGCGTAGCAACTTTGTAGAAACTGCAAAACGAAAGATTAGGGCAGATCCCATACTTAACATATCAACAGTCAAATCCATTTACAATGCAGACAAGTTCCCAGCTTGGAGACAGCAGCAACTGCCTGAGATGATAGAAAACATTCCTGGTATTGAGAAAAAGAACACTCAGCATGAAACCGAAAGAAGAGAAATAACCCTAAACTACATAAAAGAACATTACCCAAGCAGCAATTGGACCCATGCATATACAGATGGATCAGCCAAAAATTCAGTAGAGAATGGAGGAGGAGGAATTCTCCTAAATTTAAAAAATGGAGTGAAAAAAACACATTCAGTGGCAACTGGAAAGTTTTCAAGTAACTTCAAAGCGGAGGTAGAGGCTCTGAAAACTGCAGCAGAAATGCTCTTGATGGAGGAAAAAAAAGAGACGCAAATAGCTATCTTTACAGATGCAAAGTCAGCTGTCTCAATACTGAAGAGCAATAACAGCACAGAAATAGCTGACCTAAGAGCAGCACTCCATGGTCTATGCCAGAAATCCAAAAAAGTTGTAATACAGTGGATCCCATCACATTGCAGTATACCTGGAAATGAAGAGGCTGACAGACTGGCAAAAGAGGGCGGACGACTACCACAGCCTGACATAGACATAACCTATAATGAGGCAAAGAGGTTGATAAAAAGCACTTATAGAACCAAATGGGAATCAGAGCATCCAGGCCACCAGAAGGATGATGCATATTACAAACTCGACCGAAGAGAACAAGTAGCAATCTTCAGACTCCGCACAGGACATAACAGGCTGAAATACCACTTGTTCAACAAACTAAAGATGGGAGATACGGATGAATGTAATTGTGGAACTGGTAAAATGACAGCTAAACATTTGCTGCAAGAGTGCCCAATATATGCAGAACAGAGAAAGATATTTTGGCCCACACCTGCTTCATTCGAGGACAAGCTCTATGGAGATATCAACAAGCTCAGGTTGACTGCAGCTTACTTTAACTACATTCAGGTTGACATTTAAATATACATGAAGAAGTATTTAGACTGCCACACTTCATACCACAGGCATGTCGGTTACACAAGCCTCCCAGAGGCATGAAATTGAATATTGCTTGGATAGCAAATCCATTACGTGGAAAGTCCGAATCGAAAGCTCACTGTGTGGGCTTCATAAAAGGTGGAAAAAGTGTCCTAGTGGCACAAAATGGAATATTGCTTGGATAGCAAATCCATTACGTGGAAAGTCCGAATCGAAAGCTCACTGTGTGGATGTCATCTGCAAACTGCATTCTTCTGGTTTCTGGAAGAACAGCCTATGGTGAACGGAAGGCCCAATATACGGAAGTGAGGCTAAGCAGCCATGTGCAGGACGTGACGATTCCTTGGGTGAGCCCAGTACCAGAGCGCTGTGTGATGGCTCTGCAATTATGGAAGCCTCCTTGGATGGCGGGGAATGCCCATGGGCTGCCCCTGCCTTCCCTTGAGGGCCGACCAGGATGCCTTTGGCTGATCTATATGGGCCAGCTGGGATGGGAGATAACACCACAACAGTGAGAGTCTAACGTCCTAAGAAACCCACGGGAAGGTTAACCCGGTCAACAAATGCCCGCAGAAGTTGGATGTGTCGGCCTAACGGCGCAAGAACGCAGCTCTGCTGTAAACAGGCACAACGCAATCACGTCCGAAAAAAAACTCCGGATGAACGAAGAAGAAGAAGAAGAAGAATAAGGTAGAGGAGGTTGAAGAGGCAGAGACGGAAGAGAAGAAGTAGGGGAAGAAGAAGAAGAAGAAGAAGAAGAAGAAGAAGAAGAAGAAGAAGAAGAAGCAGCAGCAGCAGCAGCAGCAGCAGCAGCAGCAGCAGCAGCAGCAGCAGCAGCAGCAGAAGAAGAAGAAGAAGAAGAAGAAGAAGAAGAAGAAGAAGAAGAAGAAGAAGAAGAAGAAGAAGAAGAAGAAAGAAAGAAAGAAAGAAAGAAAGAAAGAAAGAAAGAAAGAAAGAAAGGAAGAAAGAAAGAAAGAAAGAAAGAAGAAAGACTTCAGCAATGATGACGTACAGAAGCAAAACTGAAAGACAGAGAAAAAAAGTGAAAGTTACGAAAACGTGGCAATACATTACCACACACTCTTCAATATTTCTATAGTGCAAATCTATAACTCCATAAGGATCCTGCCTGAACAACATTTTACAACATGCTTCAAAGTCAGTATGCGTTTACTTTCCAGTCTTTCAACCTTGTCCGTCGCTTGAGAATCAAGTTCAGATTGGGAGAGGTACAAGAGAAAGCCAAATAACTCAATCCTTGAGACAAACTGTCAGCGGGATGAGGCGGCTCCTCAAAGGAAGCAGATCAAACAGCGCATCGCCCATTCCGTCAACACGGAGTGCCAAACAACAGTGTTCTCGCCGAGCTAACATCACTGGCAGGGTTGTCCCCTCGATGTTTAAGGCCCTCTCTACATTCCTGCCTCGAATGCCTTGGATTGCCAGAGTAACTAATAACGAGCGCCTGGAAAACGGCAATGAAAGTGTAAGATGATATTCAACTATCAGAAAGAGACAAACAGTGTGACTTTGGTCATGTCATGAGACGGAAGGCGCCGTCGCTGTGGCTTAGGTTTAGTGAACACGTTTCACAATTCACCGTCATACCGAGTCGAGGGTTCGAAATCATATGCCGGCGATTAGGTAGCAGACACGTTTGCGCTTATTTCAATGTTATGAGGCGTCGAAATTCAATGGCAAACTACTGAACGAACAAATTGCCGAGTTAATCACACATAATAGCCCCACCCCCTTTCTCATCCACTGTGTCCTGTCTTCTACTTACTCTACGTGTCTCTCTTTGCTGCTTACCCATTGTGCCTGTCTTTTACTTATTCTCTTTGGCTCTCCTTAATGCCTACCACCCAAATTGTCTCAACCCATTTTTATGTCTCTCACTTTTTACCTACCAATTTGTCTGTCTTTCTCACGCTGTCACTGCCATTTTTTTCTTTGTTTTTATTTCCTGTCCACACACCCTCCTCTCTCTCTCTCTCTCTCTCTCTCTCTCTCTCTCTCTCTCTCTCTCTCTCTCTCTCTCTCTCTCTCTCTCCGCATTACTCTAAGTTTTTCAATGTTCCGATGTGTCTCTTCTTCTTCTTTCGTTCGCTTGAAATATGTCTATAACTGCAATATTGTCTCTTGTATGAATTTAACTGTCTTTTTTAGTTCACTCAGTGGTCCATAGAGTTTTATCTTCCACTGTTGTCTCTATAGGCCAGAAGGTTTGCATAGATATGTTGTATTTTGGGCAGTCTTGGAGTATGTGCTCTGCTGTCTGCGACGCCAATCCACATGTGCACATAGCTGATTCACCAATCTTGAATTGTGTATACATGTGGTTGCGTAATCTATTGTGTCCTGTTTTAAGGCGCAAAATAATGACTTGGTCTGGTCTGTCCATAATGTGATAGCCATCTTAGCAGGTTTTGGTGGCTTTCTGACTGATTTGATCATTCTTTTCTTTCGGTGATATGCAACGGGCACATCAGGCTGTTCATCTTTTGCTCCTTCCTTAGCCAATCGATCAGCTCTGTCGTGTCCGGGTATTCCACAGTGGGATGGTATCCACTGTATGGTGACCTTATGCTGACTGCTAAGTTCAGAAAGTAGTGCCCTTAGTACTGGCAATTTCCCAGACAGGAGCGCCCCGAGTACTGATTTTGCAACTGTTAATAGCACCACAGGTTGTGTACTATGGCTGGTATTTAGTAATTTCTCTGTTGCTATTTTGATTGCCTCAATTTCAGCATCATAGTTATGGCAGTACTTTCCTGTTGGTACTCTGGCCGTGTCCCTAATATTATTTGGGTATTCTATGTACACCCCCGGCTCCTTCATTTCGAACAGCATTTTGTGCTGACCCATCTGTGTAGACTCGGACCCAGAGGTCCTGTGGGTATTCTTCATCAAGGAAGCTGAGAGTGGCTGTTCTGCGCTGTACACTGTTCTGTTCTTCCCTGTCAAATATTCCTCTCACTATTGTGTAGATTTGTATTGATAGTCTATGTTCATCTTTCCATGCAGTTCGCTCTGGAATAGTTTTCAAGGGGATACCAAATGTGGGCAGATAGGTGGTTTCTCTGCGGAGTCGTTTGGCCTGGTGGATAAAACTGCTTCTTTTCAACATTCCCATAGCTAAGTTTTCAAATCTGTTCTTCATAGGGTGGCCTGGCAAGCTGATGAACTTTTCTGCTTGTATTAGCGTTTTCGTATCTCTGCGCTCTCTCAGTGCTTGTGTCCTCCCCATCTTCTCCATCTCCACTATAGGGGTTGATCTCATTCCTCCTGTGGTGACTCTAAGTGCTTGATTTTGCACCTTGTCCAGCTCTTGTAGTGTGGTTTTTGATGCTGAACACCACGCAGTTGACCCGTATTCCAGGAGTGGTCGTATGCTATGTTGATAAACTTTGCTAAGTATTTTCCCACTGGCTCCCCTTGTGGTTCCACTTAATTTTCTCAGGATGGCTATTTTCCTTCTGGCTTTTGTTACTGCTTTGTTGATGTGCTTTCTCCATGTCAGCCTGCCATCGAATGTTACTCCAAGGTATGTTGGTTCCATATCTTCTCTACGGGGTGTTCCATTTATCTGGATGATCCCTTCCTTTTGTTTTGGCGATGTGTCTCTTTTCGTTTACTTATTCTTTGATACTCTCACTTTCACAATGTCACTTTCTCGCTTGTTCACTCTCTCCATCCGACATAGTTTCTCCCTGTTTTTCTCTACTGCTTTTTCTTCTCTGCATTCTGTACTGTATCCTGGTTTCTCTCCATCTATACATCATACTCTTCTACTTGGAAGGGGGAGGGGGGGGGGCCTGAGTGGACTTGAGGTATGGTGTCCGCCTCGAGTGCTGGAGGTCCCAGGTTCAAGCCCTGGTAACGGTCGGGATTTTTCCACGTGGATTTCTAATAAAAAATTTCTCCTGGTCTCTGCCTAGTGGACGCCCGTGTGTATTGTTGCGCACGTAAAATATCCCTTGGCAGTTTGTTTTTTTTTCGCGTTTCCATCCTGTTTCAGGATATTGCGGTCAACAGCAGCATCTTTCAGCTGTATGTTGGCTATATTACGCTCATCAGCACGCCACGACTTTCTGAGCGATCGGCTCCATACTCTCATAAGTCACTGGCGCGACTCGAACCGCTTCTAATTCTCTTGCGCTCACGTCAACCACGAGGGTATTCGGGGTTACGGAGAAAGCTGCTAACCCCTCGACCAGGGGCAGTTGGAAATCGAAAAATAGTAGACTAACGGCGAAGTTCAAAATCTACCCAAAGTATTTCAGAACCTCGCCGGTGCTACGGAGTTCGTGCACTGAGCTGAGATTCTCCGGACTCAGGCTTGAGTTAGGAGTAGAACGGAGTACTTATAGGTTACACCCGTGTGTCGTGATGCTGATCCGTCGACTAAATTAAACTAAACTCTTCTACTTGGTCACTCACTAACTTCTCTGTTGCTCTATATAACTCTACCTCCCACTCTCTGTTCATGTTTCTCTCCCTCTCACTCTCCCTCTCACTCACTCACTCACTCACTCACTCACTCACTCACTCACCCACCCACCCACCCACCCACTCACTCACTCACTCACTCACCCACTCACTCTCCACAACACCAATCACATTCATCATCCTCCGTGTCTACCACCCACATAACTCACACAGACGTCTGACTACATGCACAACATGACCATCTGCGTCGGATCGACACAAGGTAAGCGTAGATAAGGCACGTCTTGCATTCAATGGTGGGGAGATAACGTGGGTCGGCATGGGGACTAATAGTATAGACCAGAAGAGGGAACGATAACATAGGTCGGCCTTGGGACAAATAGTATAGATCACCTTGTGAACAAATAGTATAGATCAGCTTGTGAACAAATAGTATAGATCAGCTTGTGAACAAATAGTATGGACCAGTCTGTGAACAAATAGTAAAATCAGCTAGTGAACAAACAGTAAAACCAGCCTGTGAACAAACAGTTTGAAACAGTCTGTAGATAAATAGTAAGAACCAGCCAGTGAACATACAGTACGAACCAGCCAATGGCCAAACAGTATGAACCAGCCAATGAACAAACAATATGAACCAGCCAGTGAACAAGCAATATGAAACAGCCAGTGAACAAACAGTATGAACCAGCCAGTGAACAAACAGTATGAACCAGCCAATGAACAAACAGTATAAACAAGTCAGTGAACAAAACAGTATGAACCAGCCAGTGAACAAACAGTATGAACCAGCCAGTGAACAAACAGTATGAACCAGCCAGTGAACAAACAGTATGCACCAGCCAGTGAACAAACAGTATGAACCAGCCTGTGAACAATTCAAATGCACCAGCCAGTGAACAAGTAGTATGGACCAGGAATGTGACTGCTTCATGTCAAGGTATCAGTTTCACACCCGAGTTCCTTTCGTTTGTCTGTTGTCTAGAGTGTTCTCCGAGCCGCGGTGGCCTAGTGGTTAATACGCCTGCCTGCCAAGACAGTGGGCCAGGGTCAACCCCCGGCAGAAGCAGCAATATGTTCCGACCAGTACGGCTATATCCACGAAGCACCAGCTGCGTCACGTCGACAAAAGGCAAGCGCAGATAAGGCATGTCTTACCCTGCAGTCGGAGATTATACCGTTCGTGGTCCTGGGAGGAAACAGTGCGGCCTCCAACAGGATAAGATAACATGACTCATAACAACAGGCACCAGGTAATTTTCAGAATTGTCTGGGAGGAAACAGTACGGCCTCCAACAGGACAAGATAACATGACTCATAACAACAGGTATCAGGTAATTTTCAGAATTGTCTGGGGTGGAAAGGCGACGTGGAAAGAAACTGTTCACATGACCTCATATGCCGTCATCATCATAATGTGCCCTGTCTGCAAGTAAATTACCCCATTCCAAACTTTGAGGCGTACTAGGTAAATGAGCCAGCCCCATATTTGTAAATGTATACATCAATTAGGACAAGATGAAGGATATGGTCAGTATCATACCAGCCGTTTTCATTTCCCATAAGATTTCCTGGTGTTTATTTCAGAGAAAAGAAACATTACAACACCGAAAATATGATTTCTGAGAAGAACAATCAACGTATCAAGAAGAGAGAAAATCTGAAATGATGAAATCAGGACTGAAGTGGAGATAATAGCAGCGCTAAATTTTATTAGAAAACAGCAAGTGAAATGGTTCGGTCACATAACCAGGCTGCCAATTGACAGTATACCACAACAAGCAATGGTGTACAGACCAAATGGAACCAGAAGATTAGGTCGACCATGTAAACGATGGACAGAATGAATAACAGAGTCCATGGGAATCTCGAAATTATTTTGTTGTTTTGCCCTCGCGGCTGGCCGAATGGCTAAAACGCCGGACTCTCCTTCGGGAGACCCGGGTTCGAGCCCTCGGTAAGGTGTGGGATTTTATTCTTTCGGGGGCAAAAAGAAAATCCTAACCTGCACATTCGCGGCGACTGCACTAGCCAGGCGGCCTTAATTCCTCAGGCTCAAAGACCCCTCTGCCATACACCACAAGGTACTATATTGGCAGTAAATGACAGTTTTTTGACAGCCCTCGCTCGATTTGAACTCAAATATAGTCCATTCACACTGCTTCTAGTAGTTATAGACTGAACTTTGCTGCGTGTGGATTAGCTTTCCCTATTAAGTGTTCCTCTTCACCAGGCGAACCATCTCCGACTTCTGAGATATTTGTAATTTAGATCCCCAAATCAAGACTGAGAAGTCAACATTTTAGTCCAACTGACCGGTGCAGGGGTTTAATCAGGTACCTCCCAATCAGCATACCATAAAGAGTAAAAGATGAGATAAGAATTATTTCTTCTTCTTCTGCTGCGTTCATCCGGAGTTTTTTTTTCGGACGTGATTGCGTTGTGCCTGTTTACAGCAGAGCTGCGTTTTTGCGCCGTTAGGCCGACACATCCGACCTCTGCGGGCATTTGTTGACCGACTTAACCTTCCCGGTAAGAATTATTTCACGCTGCGTCATGTCAATTTTTAAAAAAAGAACAAAAATCCCCGTTTCATGGTGTATTCGAACTCATAACCACCAGCCAAGCGTACTACCCACTGAACCACAACGACACCCACTCACGATTAGGCTGCAGGTTAATTTTAACATGAATGTTATTACCAGAGCAAAAAGACTGATAACTTGAACGACCTCCCCCAAGAAGTCAGAAGTACATAGACTCTCCCAGTCTGACAAAGGTGACTTGTGTACACAGAACCAGTCGATGGTAATTGCTTAGTATGACAACACGAATATTGATTGGCCTTCCTTGGCTAGAGTCTGCGTGTCAAGGAT
The DNA here is from genome assembly GCA_963921405.1 of Cepaea hortensis. Taxonomy (NCBI): domain Eukaryota; kingdom Metazoa; phylum Mollusca; class Gastropoda; order Stylommatophora; family Helicidae; genus Cepaea; species Cepaea hortensis. The sequence goes on along the minus strand of OY992879.1, from coordinate 94,325,415 downwards.
ATGTTGCTCGTTCCCTCCAATCAGACAGTCGGTGTCACAGGAAATGTCAGAGACGATCACGTCACGATGACATGACATACACTGGTTGTTTCTGTCGTTTTGGGGAAATGTGCGACTAATCTACCGACTTATATGTCTTTAAAATGGTGACTTCTCTTCCTTGACTTAGGGACGTAATTTATGAGTACCTTTGAAGTCGGAGTGGGTTCGCCTGATGGCGAGGGACACTGGTAATAGGGAAAACTAATCCATAAGTAACATTCAGTTCAGTATTACTAGAAGTAGCGTGTATGTTAGTTAGTTAGTTAGTTAGTTAGTCGACAGATCATCCTCATTGCACACCGAACCATTCAGTCCATAAGTGCTCGGATCCCCTCCTCAGCAAATCCCGCAGCGTGTAGCGGCTAACGACACCAGTTCTGTGTTGGTTTATCAATCTTCTTTGGCTTCCTGCGTAGTGTTCTTGTTTGGCCACCCCGCTTTTAATTTGCTGTTCTCGCAGTCTGACCATGGTTGTAGATTCACAGTCATCACTTGGTTCTTGCAAAAGTCTCACTTCTCGTAGAGCATTCAGAATGTCGAATGGACAATTCAGAATGTAACGTGTATGGACTACGCTAGATTTCAAAGCGAGCGAGCGCAAAAATAGATATCTTTATATCGCGAACATGCAGTAGCGAAGCAAATATCAAACTGTGCGGGTAATACATGAGCACGGGCGGCCGCGAGTTCGATCCATGGGCTCGTCGCTGGTCAAAGTTAGAGAAAGATTGACCACCTACATGTCCATGCTCTCAGGCTTTCACAATGTGATGGCGCTATCATATCACAGGCCTGTAGCCGCAAACTGCTTCGACACTATGTATTATTATTATTATTATTATTATTATTATTATTATTATTATTATTATTATTTCAGAGCTGTTAAGGCGACGGGCGCGTTGTGATTGGCACGTTTGCCTGCCCAGCCGGTGGTAAAATGTTCGAATCTCCATCGAGATGGAGTTGTTAAAACCTGGGCTTCCGTGTCGACACAGCCGAACATGAGTACCAGATATTGTACTGGGAAGTAAAGGCAGCAGTTTGATACTGACAACGTCACATAACCAACGTTGATTGCCCTATGTGAATATGGGGATATTTTAGGTGCTCGCATGACTCTTTCATACATAGAGGTTTCCATAGGACTTCTTTCACATAAACCGGTATTCTTAGCACCTCTTTCACACATACAGGTGTTCATATGACCTCTTTCACACATACAGGTGTTCATATGACCTCTTTCACACACACATGTGTTCATATGACCTCTTTCACACATACAGGTGTTCATATGACCTCTTTCACACATACAGGTACCCATTGGACCTCTTTCACACATACGATGTTCGTCCATCATGAATGACGAGGACCATTCATTCATTGCATCTTTTGATGAAGAACGAATGACTTGCGCTTTGGATTGGATTATAGTGAGAAAGTGGTTGCGCAACTCCTTCGACCTCACTCCCTCGTCCGCGTCCATCTGGTTCCAGTGGCGAGCATGGCAAGACAACTGGAGACGGACGCAGATGCAGTGGACGTTAGGCTGCCACAGGCCAGTTATCCCTGTATATATTGGCTCTCTAAAACAACTGGTAGCCTAGAGCCTTGTGCAAACAGCCCTTCCGTCAATTCCTTTAATTTTGAGCCTTAAGACAAACGTAGTGACGACTTAAACATATGACTACTGGCAGGATCAACCAGATATCTATCGGACAGACGGACTATTCACGCACACGCAAGCCAAGAGTAGCATCGCTAAAGCGCGCCCTCCCGGTACAAGGTGATACATGCAAAACCACTGGACGCCTACCAACGAGCTTTCAAGCTACGCCGGCAGGACTGACCGAAAAAAGAAGCTATACCAGCTTACTGACTGCAGGCCCACTGCCCATCGAGAGAGAGTGGGCGCTTATCGAGACTTTGTCGAACGGTCGTACAAATTTTGCTCTTTTGCCCGCTCAAACCACGACCCTGGCTGCACGATGCGGTTACATTCTCGAAACGCCTGCCTCGCTAACTTGCCTTGGCTGGGAAGATCCCATTTTGGTGCACCTCACACAGCCATCCTCACACACCATAACAGGTACCCATTGGACCTCTTTCACACATACAGGTATTCATAGCACCACTTCCACACAAATGGGTATTCAAAGGACTATGTCCCTTACACTGCCATCAACAAGGCATTATTTACTTACGCTGTCAAGGATAGGATTCTTTTATCCCATATCCTGACATGGAAAACAAGGATCAGTTCACTCACAGACAAGAATATGTTCCCACGAAACATCCAAATTGCACCCTCCCCCCCCCCGCGTGCACACACACACACACACACACACACACACACAACCCGATTCTCTCAGACACAAGCTAGAACTGCTGAAAATAGTCTCTGCCTATCTGCTCCCCCCCCCCCCCCCCCCCCAAACGCCACAATTTGCCTAATCCCGCTCCCTCGACCTTTCACCCCTGGAGGAACAAAGACAACCCTTCATTTCCTCTTTTATCAACAATTCCCTGGCCACCTCCGCCGCCAATGCACCAGCCACACGAGCGCCGAAAATATCACAACATTCACTAGACACTACAACCACACCGGCTGTACTCGCCTCGCCTGCAAGAGACGATTAGATTTGCCACGGAGTGGACAACTGGTCGTATTGTCTTAGACAAGATCAACCTTCACCTCCAGAGACAGTCGCGGCTTTAATTCTCTGCAGACCACGCCCTTGTGGGTTGTCGGGGTATCAAGAACACATGTTGAAGTGTATACAAGTCAACAATCTGGGCTTTTGTTTTCCCTGGCTTAAATAGAAACTTCGAAAGAAGTCTAGAAAATGCTTACAACAAGTTTGCTATTTAGGTTTGGACAAAAAAGGCAATTGTTGGGAAATCTGCTGGATCTTTAGTTATTTCTAGTTGGATAACTCGTTTCTGCTGCCGTCAGCTATGATCTAAAATAAATATATCAAGATTGGTACAATTTCTGGTGTGCAAATACCGAGGTTAATAATAATAATAATAATAATAAGTCTTTATTTTCAAAGGGTTAAGAATTGGGCACGCAGGCCCGTCTGACATTCTGCCCTTCTTCTCTATTTCCTCTCATACATTCTTTCATTCAACATCACTTATGAAGCAACTTTTGACAACAAAAGAACATTAAAACGCATGAAAAATAATCAATAACAAATGACTCACTGAAGCAGTGTTTAACATGGGCATTATAAATACCTAAGGAGGGTGTAACGTGCCATACATATGGGAATGTTTTTTGGCTAGTTGTGAGAATTCAAGCCCTACACCGGTCAGTATGAGGATCGTAAACTGATTAGAGACATTAGACGTAGACAGTCACAATTTTTTGGGCATGTTATGAGAAGAAATGATTTGGAGAACTCGGTGACAACTGGTAAGATCGAGGGGAACAGACCAAGGAGAAGACCTAGAAGCAAGTACCTGGATGGCTTGGCCTTGTGGCATGGTCGAGACAGAAACACGGAGCTGATCAACGACTCTGGTGATCGAGTGAGTGAGAACATGACCGCCCACGCTTACCGGCATGGCACATGATGGATGGATGGATGGACCGGTCAGTTGGGCTAGAATGTTGACTTCTCGCCTTGACTTCAATCATTCAGTAGCATGTCCTTTGCAGAACCTCGTTTCCATAACAACCTTCCAGAAAACTTCTCAATCATAAGCAAGATGTCCAGCGTTCGATACACCCATCTGGAGATCATCTGCCACATCCTGCACCCATGTTATCTTTGGCCTTCCCCTTCCTCTCTTCCCAAACATATAGCCCTCCATTACTGTTCTCCCCCAAACTATCATGACATTTCAAGTGACTAAAATATTTCAGTTTTATTTGTTTTACCGTCTTTAATAGCCAACCTTCTTCAACATTCAGATCTTGTCGTGTGGATGCATTTGTTCTTTTCTGTATCCATGATATTCTTAGAACGTCTATCCCCGGGAAGGTTAACTCGGTCAACAAATGCCCGCAGAAGTCGGATGTGTCGGCCTAACGGCGCAAGAACGCAGCTCTGCTGTAAACAGGCACAAAGCAATCACATCCGAAAAAAAAAACAACTCCGGATGAACGCAGAAGAAGAAGAACTCGTCTATAAGATTTATGTTCAAAGGCATTTAATTCAGCGCTGTTCTGCTTGTTTAGTAAGTGTCCAGGTCTCACAAGCGTATGTCGACTTGGGGACGTAAATTACAAATACCTCAGAAGTCGGAGTGGGATCGCTTGATGGCGAGGGACACTGGTAATAGGCAAAGCTAATCCACAGGCAAAGATATGTCCAGTGCACTAGAAGTTGAAGCACGTGTATGAACTATGTTTGAGTTCAAAGCGAGCGAACACCAAACAAGCATTTCCCAACGGCTCCAGGGAATAAGCTGCTGATTAACCTGCCCCTTAACTCTCCCTGTGAGACCATTGACGGGCGGCTAGCAAAGTTGATAACGAACAACGCTGGTATCCTCATGAACAGAGCTCGTCGTTTATCATAGTGAGGAAAAGATTGGCCGCTTCTGCCTTCTCAATCTCAAGTCTATAATATGTGATGACGCTAGCTCATTACAGGCACATAGCCGGAAACTGCAATTGCGTATTAGTATTATTATCACATATGTCATGCTTTGGTCTATTAGTTTGAAGATGTGGATTTAATTAAAGAAGTTAAGCATACATTGAAATGCGTAGAGTATTGATTAAAAATGGTTGCATATCCTAAGTCATGGAGTGTGCTGCTCTCTCTCTCTCTCTCTCTCTCTCTCTCTCTCTCTCTCTCTCTCTCTCTCTCTCTCTCCCCCCCCCCCCCCCTCTCTCTTTTTACAGTTATATTTTGTCTGAGCATACAACACAAGTGATGGCCACAGCAGTATATGGCAATATGGAGAACGGCTGGTCGAGTGGCTAAGAACGCCGAGTTCTCCTTCGGGAGACCCTGGTTCGAATCCTCCGTAAGATGTGAGATTTTTTTATGTGGGGGAAGGGGGGGGGGGAACAGAAATTCCTAACCTGCACAGTTCGCGTCGACTGCACTAGCCAGGCGGCCTTAATTCTCCAGGCTCAAGACCCCTTTGCCCTACATTGCATGGTACTATAAGCAGTAGATGACAGTTATGACAGTATATCCTTTGCAGGACATTGTGATCAACCGCAAGTTGAATTTATAGGCAAATTTAAGTTCAGCAGTTTGCCGTTGCTTTCTGAAGGAGAAGTCAACGTTTAAGTCCAACTTAATGCCGGTATACAGATTGAATTCGCAACCTCGCCATCAGCGCAATGGAAGTTTAAGAGTGAGCGCTCTTATCCTTTCGGCCGCGCCGACTTTATTTACCCTAGCAATTTAAAAGGTTGTTAAAACCTGAGAAAGTATTCCAGTGTAAATTGGGCGTGGAAAGCAGAGGAAAACTACACATTACAATTGGGCTTGGAAAGCAGAGAAAACTACACAATATCTCTAGAAAACCATGCTCCCAATACTACAAAAGTGTTCTCGACAGTGACGTTAATGGAGGTAAGGAAAGTCAGGCTCGTCCGGTGGGCTTTATCATGAATGACAGGTGGTTGCTGGGAAGTCCAACGGCCGCCGAATTTCATAAGAACGAAGGTGATAGATGGTTGTGTAGGATCGATACGGCACATGATGATGGTAAAGATGCAGAATCGCTCAGGGGCTTGTCTTTTTGTTTTATCATCTTTGCTAAACTGGGTCTGAGGCTTAAGAGATAGTGAGACGCCTAATTTCACAATTCCCCGACAGACGGGGTCAAGGGTTTGAAATTAACTGCGAGCGATTTGGGTTAAGACCGCTTTGCGTCGATTTCGCTAGTATGAGACGCGTGCCGTTCAGAAAGCAATGGCAAACTTTTTTTTAAAATTCGCATATCCTTTTACAGGACATCGCTGTCAACAGCAGCATCTTTCAGCTGTCTGTTGATTTCTTGGCAAGATTACGCTCAGTAGTTTGCCATTGCTTTCTGAGCGGCCGGCTCAGTTATCCCGCAAGTCACCAGCGGGGGACGAACCGCTCCCAGTTCTCGCCCGCTACGAAACTGCGTGATAAACGGGATTACGGAGAAAGTGGTGTAACCCCTCGGCCAGAGAGACCGGCAATGGGAAACTGCTGAACTAAAATTGCCTAGTAAATAATAGTAAATAAATGCTGGAGTTTAAAGGGCATGCAGCTAACTTTTTTTCGCATATCCTTTACAGGACGTCGCTGTCAACATCAGCATCTTTCAGCTGATTGTTGATCTCTTGGCAATATTACGCTCAGTAGTTTGCCATTGCTTTCTGAGCGACCGGCTCTCATAACCCGTAAGTTACCAACACGGAGAGAACCGCTACCAATTCTCGCGCGACGTCACGTTACTTACGAGAGTATACGAGATTACGGAGAAAGTCGTGTAACCTCTAGACCAGAGAGACCGGCGCAACTAACATAGTCACTGCTAATCACGGATGCCAAACCAAGAGAAACAAGCAATACAACGGAAATGTGTAAATAGGAGGAACTAGACCCGAAAGAAACGGATCTGTGAACAACAAAGGGATCACTGAGGTCAGAAAACGGGGAAAGCAGGAAACGCGTGCAATAAACAACTGTGCCGGATGGATAGGCTGAGAAAGAAGATGATGATGAGAAGGATAAAACCAGCTAGCTGAAATATGAGTAGGCTGAAGTAGTGCATTAGTCATATATTAAAACAAGATAGGACATTGACTTGAATTGTCGCCTGGATCTCTCGTACCCAGCCTACATTGTACTGGCGATTGGGGTCACGGAGATAGAGCAACGTTGCCTAAAATAATTGTTAACTCTTTTAATGCCAAACATAGGTCGAATACAATAGACTGGATACAGAGAGGGTTGTTAGTTTGATTATCACAGAACAAAATGTATCGTTCGTGTGGGTGCAGGACTGGCGTATTTGATTAATATATCTACACATTAGGCTATCTGGGAGGTGAGGCTGACAGTTCCAATGGGGGTGATGTTGGTAGTTAAAGTAATAGACGTAATTATAGGCATCGCGGTTATAAGAATATTTGTTGCAGTAGTAATGATGGTGGCGGTGGTTGTAGTAGTAGTAGTAGTAGTAGTAGTAGTAGTAGTAGTAGTAGTAGTAGTAGTAGTAGTAGTAGTAGTAGTAGTCGTAACAGCAGCAGCAGCAGCAGCAGTAGTAGTAGTAGTAGTAGTAGTAGTAATAGTAGTAGTAGTAGTAGTAGTAGTAGTAGTAATAGTAGTAGTAGTAGTAGTAGTAGTAGTAGTAGTAGTAGTAGTAGTAGTAGTAGTAGTAGTAGTAGTAGTAGTAGTAGTAGTAGTAGTAGTAATGCCAGTACTTCTAATTATATTTTACAATATTAAACAAGACCCCCGGGTTGACCCAGCCGGTTTGTGTCGAAGCGAAATTTCAAAATTTGCATCTATACGGATTCGAACCCATGAACTCCAGGCCGGCGGCACCGCAGCTCCCACGTCATGTATGCAGCTAGTAAACCACGTCCGGTGTGTTATTTGCTAGACGAGATAAAAATTGTTAGATCAACAAGTTTCCCTTTTGTTCACTCCACTCCCAGATAGTAGAGACCATTGCCAGCTTGTCCTTTTCTACCGTAGTGCCGCAGTGTATCCGTGAACGGCCGTTGTTTATAATCGCCGAGGTGCGTCTTGGTGAATTGGGTTCAATAGAGTGTAACTATGTCTCTCTAGGAGCTACCTTGGCCTTGTAGATAATGTTCCTGCTTACCAACACAGTGGCTCGACTTTAAATCCCAGCTGTAACAGGATTTTAATTTTTCTGACCAGTAAGGCTCTGTGATGGATCCAATTTCATGAAATAGTCACTGGGTAATGTTCGCAATTGTATTATAACTGTGGTTCTCAACCGGTGGGGGAAATTTCCCCCTAGCGAGGAATTTTAGGGTTTCCAGGGGAAAATTAAGATTATTCCAAGATTTCGTTAATACACGAAGCGATTACTTGATATTGTTTTTCCCTCCATATTTTACAGTTCTGTACTTCTTGTCCTTCTAAAATTCGTTTTATAAAGTAAGTAGCCCCGCAAATCTCGTTTTATGTAGACGTCTGGACCTGTTCTAGTATGTGTTATTCAATTTAGCTTCCATTTTTTTACGTATACTATGTAGGGGACCAGGGGAGAGGGGATTTATAGGGAGGAAATACGAAAGGGCGGAGGGGGATGACGTTCTGAACATATGGTGAAAGGGGGGTGGGGAATGGACCAAAAAAGGTTGAGAACCGCTGTATTAGAAGGAAAGGTGGCGAGTAAGGGAACTAGATCTTCTATCTCATAATGCTGTGGCCTGTAATATATGAAGGCCTAACAGATAACACCTCAACCGCTGTTTTTGCGATGATAATATATTTATCTTGTATGTACATGTTTTTGCGTGTATAATTATAATTAATTACAACACGATTCCCCCATGGCATCTCAACACTCTAGGATAGAAGTGGCAAGATTGTACGACCCCGTGTTCCATTTCCTCCTTTCTCTTCTCCCCTTTGTCCCTTTTCTTCACTTTTAAAATGGCCGGGAAAGTTGAAGTTATAATTTTATTTAAATTAAGCAAACCCATTCCCGCGCACATACTCGCAATGGCCGAATAAGTGAACAAAGGCCGAAGGCGAGCCTCTATAAAACCGGGACTCGTAAATAATGGGGACAAGGCTATTGCTCTACCCGTTGAATATTACTGATACCCATTATATATATATATATATATATATATATATATATATATATATATATATATATATATATATATATATATATATATATATACTAGCTGACCCGGCCCGGCTTCGCCCAGTCCCTGGTGGGGAGCATCTCATTTAATTCATATAAGTAGTCATATAAGTTCTCGTTCCCGTTACCGACTATCTGTCTGTCTGTCTGTCTGTCATTCTGTCTGTCTGTCTGTCTGTCTGTCTGTCTGTCTGTCTGACCCGGCCCGGCATCGCCCAGCTCCTGGTGTGGAGCATCTCATTTAATTCATATAAGTAGTCATATAAGTTCCCGTTCCCGACTGTCTATCTGTCTGTCTATCTGTCTGTCTATCTGTCTGCCTGACCCTGCCCGGCTTCGCCCAGCCCCTGATGGGGAGCATCTCATTTAATTCATATAAGTAGTCATATAAGTTCCCGTTCCCATCTGTCTGTCTGTCTGTCTGTCTGTCTGTCTGTCTGTCTGTCTGTCTGTCTGTCTAATCATTTATTGGTTGCAGTTAGAACAATCTAGATAAACGAAGACCAACTTACAAAAAGCATTAGAAAGAGCACTTGAAAGGTCTTTACATCTTCCCCAACAATTAACTTAGGTAAATGGAGCGGCGGCAGCAGCAGCAGCAGAAGAAGAAAAAGGAGGAGTAGGAGCTGGGAGGAGGAAGAGGGAGGTGGAGGAGGGAGGAGGAGGGAGGAGGAGGGAGGAAGAGATAGGCGGAGAGAGGAGGAGGAGGGAAGATGAGGGAGGAGTAGGAGTAGGGAGGAATAGGAGGGAGGAGGAGGGATTAAGAGGAGGAGGAGGAGGGAGGAGGAGGAAGGAGAAGGGAGGTAGAGGGAGGAGGTAGAGGGAGGAGGAGGAGAGAGGAGGAGGAGAGAAGAGGAGGAGGGAGGAGGAGGAGGGAGGAGGGGAGAAGGGAGGAGAGGGAGAAGGGAGGAGGAGGAGGGAGGAAGAGGGAGGATGAGGGGGGAAGGATGGAGGAGGGAGGAGGAGGAAGAAGAGAGGAGGAGGAGGTGGGAGGAGGAGGGAGAAAAAGGGAGGAGGAGGGAGGAGGAGGAGAGAGGAGAAGGGAGGAGGAAGGAAGAGGAGTGATTAGGAGGAGGGAGGAGGGCAAGGAGGTAGGAGGAGGAAGAGGGAGGAGGAGAAGGAAGGAGGAGGAGGAAGGAGGAGGAGGAGGAAGGTTGGAGGAAGAGGGAGGAGGAGGGAGGAGGAGGAGAAAGAGGGAGGAGGAGGATGGAGAGGGAAGAGGGGAAGAGGAAGTGGGTAGGAGGAGGGGAGAGGAGGAGGAGGATTATAACGCATATGCCTGTAGATAACTGCAGCGAAAAGGTGGGTATGTCTATCTATCTGACCCGGCGTGGCTTCGCCCAGCTCCTGGCGGGTAGCGTCTCATTAAATTCATACAACAAAAAAGTAACTTAAAAGAATGTCCTTCCACACACCATCCATTATTTCTAATGAAAGCTGTTTCTAATCACCTGCATGACTGTAGATAACTTCTTAAGCATAAAAAGATGAGTTAAAATGTTATGCATTATGCATTATTTTTATGAAACCTTTGAAAATGCCTTAAAGATTGTATCATTATTTATTATAACTCATATGCCGGTACATAACTATAGACAAAGACTTTATAAATCTTTGAAAAATGATGCAACAATATGACTATAAGGTATACAGAAAAGTTATTAAAAGTTATGCCCCTTGAAATAACTTTTCTAGAGTTAAGTCCCCTCGCTGTATATAAATTATAATGAAAAATGAAAAATTAAATAATATTAAGTAAGCAGCCTATTTCACACTAAAAAAATATCACAGTTGGCTGCGCGGGAATGAGAGAAAGGCGTGTAGAAAATTTCATCTCAATCGGATGGGCCGTTCGCGAACGCATAAAGGACATACAGACATACAGACGGAGATTCTATTTTATATATAAGATATATATAATAACCATTATGATACCTTTCTTGATTGTGTACTGACTTAAATGTTACACGTGATTAATATTTGAGATGAAGGAACCAATTCCTTTTCTCTTCTGTTTACTTCCTAAACTCAAAAACACAGCTAGATGTGTATCTAATAACTTGTTTTGTATGAGAGCACTAGGGACGTAGTGTAGCCAGCTATCTCTTAATGGTTAGTAGTAAGAAACAAGTACCTTTTTATGTTGCATATCCCTTACAAGACGTTGCAGTCAACACCAGCATTTTTCAGCTGCTGTTGATGTACTATTTTACGTTCAGTAGTTTGCCATTGCTTTCTGAACGACCGCCTCACATACTCCCGTAAGTTACCAGTGCGGCGCGAACCGCTACCGATTCTCGCAGCTGCTGTTTTTCCCACGTGGATATACGGGATTACGAACAATGTCATTAACCCCTTGGCCACAAGTACCTAGTAAGTATAATATCTTCAAATGGCGAATCAGAAGACGAGATCGAAAATAGATGCAATAAGGCAAACCAACTCATTGGACACATGGCACCAATACTAAAGAACAAACATGTATCAATGGTTACTAAGAAAGCACTTCACAACACAATCTTCCTACCAACTCTATGCCACCAATGCCAAACATGGACAATGACAGAAAATGAGAAAAGAAAAATCACAACAGAAATGAGATTCATGAGAAGAATACCCAATGCATTAAGAACAGATAAGATCAGAAGTGAAGAAATCAGGACTAAAATGGGGGTTATAGCAGCGCTAGATTTTATTAGAAGGCAGCAAATACAATTGTTTGGCCATGCAAGTAGGTTATCAACAGTATACCACAACAGGCAATGATGTGCAAACCAAATGGAAGCAGAGGAAGAGGCCGACCACGTAAGCGATGGACGGATGAAATAGTAGAGTCCATGGGAATATCTATACAAGAAGCCCATAAGCGAGCACTGTCTCACTGTTTATACTTCACCTCGACACCGCAAGGTACAAGAGGAACCTGATGAGATGAGATGAGATGAGATGAGATGAGATGGGTAAAAAACAATACACTTTCACCATTGGACCTTCATCCGTGCACTGTTCTGGGAACCTCATTATATGATCTATTGGAGGAGACTGTGGAGCCCATAGAGATATCCGAGGGCAGTGAAAGTGAACAATGGGGTTTACAAGACAAGAGGGTCGACTTCATCACAACCAGGTTTGATTCCATGTGGCCCGGTCTCTTTCCGCCAGGTGGCCTGCCGACAGCGCCCCACACAGCACGAACTCCTAGCTCCAGCGACGATTCCCCAGGAGTCTGTGAGACAAAATACACTGGTGAACCGAACGACATAGGTAGGTATGGAACGCACACTATTCGGAGCGTGGGGCAGGCTGCGTAAATACTTCGTTACAGAAACACACTTGTGAAAGTGAACTTTGGTCAAACCTAAAGTTTCAGGTTGCTCTTGATGTGTGTACAATATATAAGCCATACCAAGGTAAGGGCAGCGCAAGAAGAAAATGAACTTTGGTCAAACCTAAAGTTTCTAGTTGCTCTAGATGTGTGTACAATATCCAAGCCACACCAAGTCAAGGACAGAGCAAGAATGAACGTCTCGAAACACGGTTCGAACGTACAGCAGGAGAAAGACACCCGGAGTCATGATCCGGGTAGGCTCTCCCCCAGAGTGAGTCAAGAAAGTAAAGTCCCGAAACATTCTGGAAAGGTGGATCGCTTCTGATGATGTGAAACCTCCTGTCGTGCTTGCTCCGAGGCGGGGTTTTCATCACTGCACAGTATATAAGGCCAAAACAGTAATGGCCATAGTTCATCGTGTAGAATAATCTTTGCAGAACGTCGCTCTTATTGCCACTCACCGAACAGATTCTCGATCCGTTGCCAATTCCCCTGCCTCATGCATGTTTATGCTCAGGGTGTCTTCATGTCCTGCGTCCATCTTCGTGCTGGTTCACCCCTGCCGATTCTTCCAGGAACTCTGCCTTCTGCAATTTATTTTTCGAAGCCACGACCACGTTTAACTGATTCACTGCTGAAGGATAATATATCCCACGTATGACCTCACATTTAGACAGAAGGACGATATATCGCCATACTGGGGTCATCGTATTGTTTGTTTTGTTTCGTGGGGTATCTTTTGCAATTTTAACGCTCAGTGAACGGACATTTACATTATAATACTTGTTTATTTGATTGTGTGCTATGTGTAGTCCAAACCTACTTTTTGTTTGGCGCTGAATCAGTTAATGTGGCCAAAGTATGTCAGCTTTCGAGACTTGACGCTGCCTATAAACTACTTTTCTTCGATGTTTAACACATTCAGTGCCAAACAAAACAGTAGGTTTGGTTCAAACAAAAATGGATGGTGGAAAGCGGGAAGTAGCGTTGTATCATTGTTATGACAAAAAAGTTTTAAATATGGTAGAAACATGTTGTAATACAACACAATGACAACATTTCAACGATATATAAGCCAATGGCAGATACGGAAATTCGCTGAAGACGATTAATAATTCCATGACAGTTAATAAGTTAATCTTAATAAGTTAAACAACATGTTTTCACGTCTTGGTCCTTGGTATGTACAGGCGGGAAATTCACCAAAAGTTTTGGCAAAACACACTGAAACATTATAGTTGTCATCATAAACGCGTATTCTCCTCTACCTATGACAGGCGAGATGTTGTGACAAGTTTTGAGTTAATGTTAGTTGTATAACTTTTCGCGACCCTTAATAACTGATTCAGTGCCAAACATACAGTAGCATTCGACCAAACATGGTACACAGTCGAATGAACAAGTATTATTACTATTATATAATGTAAATGTCCGTTTAGTGAGCACTGAATTTGTCGACGATACGACGAAACAAAACAAATAACTCGAAGACCCTAGTATAGCGATATATCGTCCTTCTATCCTAATTGAGGAGGGGGTTGGTCACATTTGGCGATATATTATCCTTCGGCTGTGAATCAGTCAATACTTACACAATGTTGCAAACTTAACTAAAGGAAACATTCACACGAATACACAACTCGAACACTAAACTTTATCCCTATCATCAACGTGACTTACCTGTAAAACACGTAAAAATCCAGGTAAGTCCTTCCAACTGGTGACATACACAAATCACCTTGAGGGAAGAAACACAGTTATTACAACCAAAACAAAAAAATAAGTAAGGCACGACACGCAATCGCAAACAGGAAAGCGCTAGGCTCGTCCCACAGCCAGTGTCTTGTCTCGGTTTAGTCCTCCCACTGAGCCGCGACAGAGACCACGGCAAGTGGCTTTCTCGTGCGGTTCCCCCCTGGTTTAACCGCCGCCTTCACCACCTTTGTGTGCTGCGACAGACAGCCGTGTTCCTCTAAAGTGCAAACTGGTTGCACCTGAGCACCGCACCGAACAAAAGACCAGTCCCTGGTCTGAATTTGCAAGGCACCATTGGTAACGAATAATCATAGTTGATCAAATGTGCCACGACAGCCTAGCTGTATGCTTAAAAAGCCCCACACAACTGTTTAGTAGGCTCATGTGTTAGTTGATTGAGCGCGGAAATACACTGGTACAGTTCATATGCCCGATTGCAGTTTTACCAACACCAACTCGCTCTTTCATCTTCAAGCTTCAATCCCTGCTATGCCTTAACAGATTATTTTGGGGGATGCCTACAAAAGAGAGTGCTCCTTGCTTTTGTTCATATACTAGCTAATCCAGGGCTCCCTGAGGAGACTAGAGGCATATATTCACGGGTCACGTTTAATACATACTGTGGCGAAGGGAAAGAAATAAAGATGAGAAGAAACATCACAATACGAAAATCGACACACAGGGATTCGAACTTACAACCTCCAAGTGAGAAAAGAGAAGAAGAAGAGGAAGTAGTAGTAAAAGTAACAAAAAAGTAGTAGTAGTAGTAGTAGTAGTAGTAGTAGTAGTAGTAGTAGTAGTAGTAGTAGTAGTAGTAGTAGTTGTAGTAGTAGTAGTAGTAGTAGTAGTAGTAATAGTAGTAGTAGTAGCAGCAGCAGTAGAAGTAGTAGTAGTAGTAGTAGTAGTAGTAGCAGCAGCAGCAGCAGCAGCAGTAGTAGTAGTCCTGTGGCAGATATTGAACTGTGTGTGATTAGTGTTAGCTCTTATATACTCTATACTATCGGTACTATTAGATGGGATGGCCAGCCCCGTTCCTCACCACCTTTCATTTCTATACAATTCCAGGAAAAATTCAGAAAATTACTTATTCTATCAAAGAAAAGTGCCCACTTCAATAAACGGGGTCGATCCTAGAGCAGTAGTGGTCCTGCAACTGCTAGGGATTGAACTCGCACCACTCACGGTCTTCGTTAGCAAGGGTACTCTACAGGAAGTCGCATTGAACATCAGCATTTCTTGGCTGTTTGTGATTCACTCGGCAATGTTTACCTTCAGTAGTTTGTCATTACCGATCTACGTGGCGAAGGTGTTACGGACCAGATTCGTAATCCCGTATACCCGGGTTCGAAACACAGCAGTGCTGGGTTTTTTCGAAAAAGGTTTTGGTGCCGGTCGTTCAGAAAGCAATGGCAAACTACTGAACGTAAAACTTGCTTATGAATCATGAACAGCCAACATTATGGGGTTGAATGCTACGTCTTGTGAATGACATGCAACTACATTTTTTTTTTCAGTTTGCCATTGCTTTCTGAACGACCGACACTCATACCATCGAAATCAGCGCAAGCCTTTCTGCTTCTAAATAGCCTGCAGTTGATTCGGTATGTCGAGGAATGGCGAAACGCGTTTACTGCACTAAAGCCATAGCGCTGGTTGGATTAAAGCAACAAATGTCTCATATAGAAGATAATAAAGTAATAACAAGGAAATAGGTTAAATAAACAGGCCACAGAAACATGAATTCTGATTAGCCACTATTTCTTCTTCTTCTTCGTTCATCCGGAGTTTTTTTTCCGGATGTGATTGCGTTGTGCCTGTTTACAGCAGAGCTGTGTTCTTGCGCCGTTAGGCCGACACATCCGACTTCTGCGGGCATTTGTTGACCAGGTTAACCTTCCCGGGGGTTTCTTAGGACGTTTGACTCTCACTGTTGTGGTGTTATCCCCCATCCCAGCTGGCCCATATAGAACCGCCAAAGATCCTGGTCAGCCCTCAAGGGAAGGCAGGGGCAGACCAATGGGCATTCCCCGCCATCCAAGGAGGCTTCCATACTTGCAGAGCCGATACACAGCGCTCTGGTACTGGGCTCACCCAAGGAATCGTCACGTCCTGCACATGGCTGCTTAGCCTCACTTCCGTATATTGGGCCTTCCGTTCACCATTGGCTGTTCTTCCGGAAACCAGAAGTATACAGTCTGCAGATGACATCCACACAGTGAGCTTTCGATTCGGACTTTCCATGTAATGGATTTGCTATCCAAGCAATATTCCATTTTGTGCCACTAGGACACTTTTCCACCTTTTATGGGGTATTTTGATTCAGACTTTCCACGTAATGGATTTGCTATCCAAGCAATATTCTATTTCATGCCACTAGGACACTTTTCCACCTTTTATGAAGCCCACACAATGGGCTTTTGATTCGGACTTTCCACGTAATGGATTTGCTATCCAAGCAATATTCCATTTCGTGCCACTAGGACACTTTTCCAACTTTTATGAAGCCCACACAGCGAGCTTTCAATTTGGACTTTCCACATAATGGATTTGCTATCCAAGCAATATTCCGTTTCATGCCTCTGGGTCTTCATGCACCTTTAAATGTCAACCTGTATGTAGTTAAAGTAAGCTGCGGTCAACTTGAGCTTGTTGATATCTCCATAGAGCTTGTCCTCAAATGAAGCAGGTGTGGGCCAAAATATCTTTCTCTGTTCTGCATACGTTGGGCAATCCTGCAGCAAATGTTTTGCTGTCATTTTTCCAGTTCTACAATTACATTCATCGGTATCTCCTATCTTTAGTTTATTGAACAAGTGGTATTTCAGCCTGTTATGTCCTGTGCGGAGTCTGAAGATTGCTACTTGTTCTATTCGGTCGAGTTTATAATATGCATCATCCTTCTGATGGCCTGGATGCTCTGATTCCCATTTGGTTCTATAAGTGCTTTTTATCAACCTCTTTGCCTCATTATAGGTTATTTCTATGTCAGGCTGTGGTAGTCGTCCGCCCTCTTTTGCCAGTCTGTCAGCCTCTTCGTTTCCAGGTATACTGCAATGTGATGGGATCCACTGTATTACAACTTTTTTGGATTTCTGGCATAGACCATGGAGTGTTGCTCTTAGGTCAGCTAGTTCTGTGCTGTTATTGCTCTTCAGTATTGAGACAGCTGACTTTGCATCTGTGAAGATAGCTATTTGCTTCTCTTTATTTTCCTCCATCAGGAGCATTTCTGCTGCAGTTTTCAGAGCCTCTACCTCCGCTTTGAAGTTACTTGAAAATTTTCCAGTTGCCATTGAATGTGTTTTTTTCACTCCATTTTTTAAATTTAGGAGAATTCCTCCTCCTCCATTCTCTATTGAATTTTTGGCTGATCCATCTGTATATGCATGGGTCCAATTGCTGCTTGGGTAATGTTCTTTTATGTAGTTAAGGGTTATTTCTCTTCTTTCGGTTTCATGCTGAGTGTTCTTTTTCTCAATACCAGGAATGTTTTCTATCATCTCAGGCAGTTGCTGCTGTCTCCAAGCTGGGAACTTGTGTGCATTGTAAATGGGCTTGACTGTTGATATGTTAAGTATAGGATCTGCCCTAATCTTTCGTTTTGCAGTTTCTACAAAGTTGCTACGCTTCAGTCTTCCCTTTCCAAAACCATTAAATCTGTTGTACATAGGGTGGTCTGTCAATCTTCTAAATTTTTCTGCTTGTTGCTGGGCTCTGCTATCTCTTCTATCCTGCATTGGTTGTAAACAAGTGATCTTTTCTAGTTCATTAATAGGCGTTGTCTTCAGGCTTCCAGTTATGATTCGCATTCCTTGGTTTTGGACTCTACTTATTTTGTTAAAGTTTGACTTAGCTGCTGTTGCCCAAGCTGCAATGCCATATTCCAGTACTGGCCTCACCCGTCCAGTATATAACTTCTTGAGAACGTTCTCATCTGCTCCCCACGTTGTACCAGCAAGTTTTTTCATGATTGCCATTCTCTGCCTTGCTCTTGTTCGATTTTTCTCAACCTGTGTCTTCCATGTCAGGCGACGATCAAAGGTGACTCCTAGATAGTTTGGATTTTCTTCATGGCGCAATATTTTTCCATTCAATACCAGCTTAGGTTGCTGAGTTTTATTTGAGAAGGAGAATACTGTGCATGTTGTTTTCTCCTCACTTATCTTCACTAGCCATGATTTTGACCAGTCCTCTAGCGCTAATAAGGCTTGCTGTATTCTGCTGTTAGCTGTACTAATATATTCTTCAGATGTCCATATGGCTAGGTCATCTGCAAAGGAGGATGTGTGTACTCTGGCTGGAAAATTTTCTGTGATGTCATTTATATATGCTAGGAATAATGTTGGTGAAAGAACTCCTCCTTGGGGGGACACCTTGCTCCAACAGCATCATTTTGCTTGTTTGTCCTTGTACTTTTGTCCTGGCAGTTCTGTTCTCAAGGTAGTGGATGATCCATTTATACATTTTTCCACAAACATGCATGTTTTGCAGTTTTACTTTCAGTCCTTCCTTCCATACTTTATCAAATGCTTTTTCTAAATCTATCCAGACTGCTAGTGTGTGCTTTTTCTCTTGGAAGGCATCCTCTATTTCCTGAGCTATATAGGTTATTTGATCTTCAGTGGATCTGTACTTTCTGAATCCTGCTTGGTGTGGTGTTAAGAGTTTGTTTTCTTCCAGATGCCATGTTAGCCTGCCATTGATAATGCGTTCTATTAGTTTTCCTACACAGCTAAGTAGACTGATAGGTCGATAGCCATTTGGTTCTTCCAGGTCTTTTCCTTTTTTTGGACTGGTATTAGCATAGCTTCCTTCCATGCCTGTGGGACTATTCCTCTCTTCCAGCTGTTATTTAGGACTGCTAGTAGTTTCTTCTTGGCCTTGGTGCCTAGTCCTATTAGCATTTCATTTGTGATACCATCCTTTCCTGGTGATTTCTTCTTTTTTAGGGTATTCATTGCCTGTTCCATTTCTTCCATTGTTAGATTTGCCATCATATATTCTGCTGCTGTCTCTGTATTTCTATGATGTATCTGTTTGTCTTTGATTGCTTTCTTCTGTTCGGTTGTAATATCAATGTGGTTTGCATTTGCATAGTGTTCCATTAGTGCATTTGCAGCCTTTTTTCCTGTAAGCAAGGCACTTCCTTGTTTAATTGTTATTTGTTTGTTTCTTGGTCCTTCATTGTTCATGGCTTTCACTAGTTTCCATAGTTTGTTTCCATCCCTGTCAAAATTCAGGTTTTCTGTTTTTTTCCTCCAACAATCTCTTGTTGTTTGATTTACTGTTCTTTTATATTTTGCTGAGATGGCTTTGAGAGAGATGTTCGCTTCAATTGTTTGTTCTCTTTCTGCTGTCTTCCTGGCATCTTCAACTTTGTCCTCCAAACTTTGTAGTTCTTCAGTCCAGTATGGTTTGTAATTTTTCCTCGCTCCTCTAGGAATGGACTCAGTGGCTGCCTGTATTATCGCTCTGTTTAGACTTTCCACCATTTGCTTTATGTTGCCATATCGTGTATTTATGTTTTCACAATATTTGTCTGTTAGTATGGCAAATCTGTCCCAATCTGCTCGTTTGTAATTCCAGCGGGGCAAGGGCTTTTGCTCCTGCGGAACATAATCCATATTCATTACAAGCTTGATTGGTCTGTGGTCACTACCTGCTAATTGGTCCAGCACATGGCGATCGATTTTGTGGAGGATGTCTCCTGTGCAGAAAGCTAAGTCTGGAGTAGAAGTGGTAAGCCATCTTCTGGAGTAGAAGCTCGGTGTGTCATCCGCTTTGTTGAGTAGATGGAGATTTGAGTCTATTTCCCAGTCCTCCAATTCATCTCCTCTTTTGTCAGTATCTGGGTATCCCCATCTATCTGAACGGCTATTAAAGTCTCCGACAATAATGCAGTTTGTGTCAGTTATTTTCATGTTTGAGAGTGTAAGGTCTTTATCTGCTGGGCTATACAGATTGTAGATTCTTATTTTCACGTCCTTTATCATTATATCAACACCTATAATTTCCGTTTGGTTGTCAGAGATCACAGATACTTCGCTGCAAGGTATTGTATTTCGTGTAAGTATTAGAACTCCTCCTTTGTGTCCTTCGCGGTCGAAACGTGTGGCCTGATATCCTCTGACTGAGAATTTGTGATTGGCGTTGAGGTGTGTCTCTTGAATGCATGCCACATCTATTCTATCTTTATGAAGACGCTGTGTTAGGGAGTCTTTCTTCTTGTAAACTCCTTCGGCATTCCACTGTAGTATGTTGAGTGTCCGGGGTATTTGGTCAATAGCTCTTAACCTACTCCTCTGTGCCTTGACTCCACAGCACAGGGGAAGGTGACCACCAGTAGTCATGGGTGGACCCCCTCGAGGCAGGGGGCCCGGCACTATCGCCGCCTGATGGGACTTCACGGGATTAGCACCATAACGATTAATTTTGATTTGTGACATCATGAATTAAGTTACGTTGCACTGTTGTCAAGCCTGTGGCTCAGTATATCCGATTTCGACAAGCATTTATTCGGGATGCTTTCCCTAGCCTTTGACTGTCCCCAGTCTACCTACAAGGCAGCAGGTTTTACGTTGCACTGCTTTGTCAAGCCTGTGGCTCAGTACATCCGATTTCGACAAGCATGTATTCGGGGTGCTTTCCCTAGCCTTTGACTGTCCCCAGTCTACCTACAAGGCAGCAGGTTTGTGTGTCTCTTCGTCTGGTCCCTCTCCCTTGACCTGTCCGACATGGGTGGCCCTACCAGTAGCTGTGATACCGTCGGCATAGCTCTTGGGGTCATTGGGGCGCACAAGCCCCTCTACCTCGTCACGGTGGACACACAGCAGAGGGGAGCCACTATTTAATTCATCAGCTAATAAATCGACCCACTTTTGACATGCACCAGAGAGGAGCTGCATTCTGTTATCCGTTGTTTGCTCAGTAAAGGGGTGAAACCTATACCAAATCATCGGCGAATGAAGATCCAGTATGGTTATGCATGCCTGTCAGTCCAGCAAGTGTGTGAGTGGAGAAGGAAGTTTCAAAGCTTTTCCGTCCGATGAAGGGGTACAACAGGTGGTACATGAGTAGTTACACACGCGACCAAGAGAACATTTTTTTTTTCTACAGAAATCCAAGCCCTTCATCGGCGCTGGGGAACTTGCATTGACCGAAATAGTGACTATACCTATCAATGATACATTTGTTCTTTACGTTTTTCAGAACACACACACACACACACACACACACACACACACACACACACACGCACGCACGCATGCACGCACGCACGCACACACGCGTGTACACACACTTCCGCGCACACACACACACACACACACACATTTAAGGTTTTCATTTGAAGCCTTGTTGTATAAGTAATCAGTTTACATACTGACTGGGACAATTTGAGTTAAATTAATAAGTGCATGTATGGCGGAGTTAGCTTTTTTTTTTTTGTTCGCATATCCTTTACATGACATCGCTGTCAAAATCAGCATATTTCAGCTGATTGTTGATTTCTTGGCAAGATTACGCTCAGTAGTTTGCCATTGCTTTCTGGGCGGCCGGCTCACATACCCCGTAAGTCACCAACGAGGCGAGAACCGCTACCGATGTTTGCGCAAGTTGCGTTCCTCGCGTGGATATACGGGATTACGGAGAAAGTCGCTAACACCTAGACCAGGGAGACCGGTTAGTTAGCCTTATGAGGACTAAATGAGTTCACGATCAGTTCTTGTGAGGACTATACTATTCCTTATGAGGACTAAATGAGTTCACGATCAGTTCTTGTGAGGACTATACTAGTCCTTATGAGGACTAAAGGAGTTCACGATCAGTCCTTGTGAGGACTATACTAGTCCTTATGAGGACTAAATGAGTTCACGACCAGTCCTTGTGAGGACTATACTAGTCCTTATGAGGACTAAAGGAGTTCACGATCAGTCCTCGTGAGGACTATACTAGTCCTTATGAGGACTAAAGGAGTTCACGATCAGTCCTTGTGAGGACTATACTAGTCCTTATGAGGACTAAAGGAGTTCACGATCAGTCCTTGTGAGGACTATACTAGTCCTTATGAGGACTAAATGAGTTCACGATCAGTTCTTGTGAGGACTATACTAGTCCTTATGAGGACTAAAGGAGTTCACGATCAGTCCTTGTGAGGACTATACTAGTCCTTATGAGGACTAAATGAGTTCACGACCAGTCCTTGTGAGGACTATACTAGTCCTTATGAGGACTAAAGGAGTTCACGATCAGTCCTCGTGAGGACTATACTAGTCCTTATGAGGACTAAAGGAGTTCACGATCAGTCCTTGTGAGGACTATACTAGTCCTTATGAGGACTAAAGGAGTTCACGATCAGTCCTTGTGAGGACTATACTAGTCCTTATGAGGACTAAATGAGTTCACGATCAGTCCTTGTGAGGACTATACTAGTCTTTATGAGGACTAAAGGAGTTCATGACCAGTTCTTATAGAGTAACCAACGAGCAACTGGAAGGCTACTGAAACTAGCAGGTCCACTTAGGGACAAGTCCTATCAGGACCAATTAACTGAATAATGAAAATGCTAGTCAGGGTGAGCCCCATAAGACCCAACCGAACCCAAAGAACCCAGAGGAGAAAATATAACCAGTCCTGTTTAGGACTAACTCGAAAGAGATCAAAGAAATGAAAGAATATCAAAACTCACCAACGTAAAAAAAAAAAGGACCCCATTTATAACCGACGCTACAGAAGCTGGTTGAAAGAGCACGAATTGTTATTTTTGTTCGTAAACATTGGACTTGTAAGCGTCTTTTGAAATCTCTTGCATACTGTATCTGTTAATGCTTACTGTATTTAGTTCGTGACATGTTTACATTATCATTAAAATTTGACAGTCCATGACAGTGTTTTCTTTCTAAATCCTTAGAGAAACTTTACAAATAGTGTTTCCTTACTAGACACGTATATAAACTTC
Source organism: Cepaea hortensis (assembly GCA_963921405.1). Classification (NCBI taxonomy): domain Eukaryota; kingdom Metazoa; phylum Mollusca; class Gastropoda; order Stylommatophora; family Helicidae; genus Cepaea; species Cepaea hortensis. The sequence continues at coordinate 94,302,532 of OY992879.1, read as the reverse complement.
ACAGATTGCGTCCGTAACTCTTTAGCCATGTAGACGACAGACACCGCGAAGATTGACTAATATCGTTTCCTACCCTATTAGACACGGGGAAACTTGACTTTTAACGTGTCCTTCCTTATTAGACAGGGAGAAACTTAACTAATAACCTCTCCTTGCCCGTAGACACGCGCAACTTGACTAATAACGTTTCCTTCCTTATTAGACACGAAGAAACTTGACTATTAATGTTTCTTTCCCTATTAGACTGGGAGAAACTTTAATAACATTTCCTTTACTATTATACACAGAGAAATTTAACAAGCAAACATATTTTTGTCGTGGCAGTGGCAAACTACTGAATATAATATTGCTTATAAAATCAACCGGAGGTTGTTTGCAATGTCCTGCAAAGTACACGGAGGATGCTTTATTAGACAAGGAGAATCTTGACAAACAACGTTTCCTTCTACCATAGACACGTATAAACTTGACACACACAAATTACTACTTGACACGAAGAAACTTTACTAACAATCATTATCACTATTAGTCACACAGAACCTTGACAGACAATCGTGTTTTCTTCCCTAGTAGACAAGAAGAAATTTGACAAACAATCGTGTTTTCTTCTCAAGTAGATAAGAAAATATTGTTTGATTGATTGATTGATTGATTGATTTAAGAACCGACATCACAGCATTCGTGTCATTCCCATTGGCGCTCCGCCCCCATCCTCAGCAGCCAGCGAAGAGTTCAAACATCAATAGTGCCAGTAGCAGTCTGATTATATGTCCGTCTCGCCTTTCCTCTAAGCGTCGAGCTTCGGCCAGATCCCCTCGTCACTCCACGCTGTCTCATTCTTGCCAGACCATGGTAATCCATTCGCTCCTCCGAGGTGTACACGTGCTCCCACAAGGCCGCAGCCACGTCTGCCTTGTCACGCATCAATATTCCACCAAGTTTTGCAGACACAGCCAATCTGTCCGCCCGTTCATTCCCCAGCACACCGGCATGTCCCGGAGAAAAGATCCAGGCGATGCTTGTCACATGTGTCCTCCGAAGCGAGGCAAGCCACTCTGCACGAAGCATGCCTGTAGATAAGAAAACATTTGACAGACAAACATAATATTTAGTCTCCCGCTAGACAAGGCCTGCTCCGTGGCGAAGGATTTACGGACGCAATCTCGCATACCGCATTCGAAACACAGCTGCGGGCGATTTGGTAGCAGACCGCTTTGTGTTGGTTTTATATAACATGTTATGAGTGCAGGTCGTTAAGAATTCAATGGCAAACTACTGGACGTAAACTTGCCAAGAAATCACTAACAGCCAAAAATTTTTGAGGTTGACTGCGGTGTCCTGTAAAGTATATGCAACTAACATTTACCTAGACAAGAGGGAAAATGTTTTCTTCCATAGTGGAAAAGAGACAACGTGACAGACAATCACATTTTCTTTGTTAGTAGACAAGAAGAAACGTTAGAGACAATGATGTTTTCTTCAGCAGCAGACAAGAAAATAATACTTGATAGTAGACAAGAAACAAAACTTGACAGACAATAATGTTTTCTAGCCTAGTTGACAAAAAGAAACTTGATCGGCAGAATGTTTCCTTCCGTGCTATACCAGATGAAACTAAACAGACAATAAAAACTAGACAGACTACAAGAAAAATGTTTCCTTCCCTTTAAGAATAAAAAACAAAAACCAAAAAAAAAAAAAAAATAGACAGACAAAATGAAACTGAACAGACATGAAGAAGCAAGACTTGCAAATATAAACTAGACAGATAAAAAGAAACCAGACAGACAAAAGTAAACCAGGCAGACAAGAAGAAACCAGACAGACAAAAGGAAATAAGACAGACAAAAAGAAACCAGACAGACAAAAAGAAACTATACAGACAAGAACAAACCAGGCAGACAAAAACAGATAAAAAGAAACCAGACTGACAAAAAGAAACTAGACAGACAAAAGAAAACGAAACCAGACAAACAAACACTAGACAGACAAGAAGAAACCTGACAGACAAAAAGAAACCAGACATACAAAAAGAAACTAGACACACAAGAAGAAGCCAGACAGCCAAAAAGAAATAAACAGACAAAAAGAGGACAGAAAAGGGATATTTCCTGGAAAGTAGACAGACAAGAAGAAACTATACAGACAAGAAGAAATCCCAGCAGCAAATGTTTCCTTCCCTGCCAGAAACGTAGAAACTGGACAGACAAACAACTTTCCTTACATCACACAGACATCTCAACTATTCCCTGTGTAAGCAACCTGCCAGTATATCGCTAACAGTCAACAACGTCCGTCCCACTGAAGGTCGTATTAAGTTTCGCGCTCTGCTTCCCGCCTCCACTCCAGAGACAAACAAATGTTCCAGTGATTAGTACCGAGGACCTAACATTTCACATATCCGGGGGAAACTGGCTTGCACTGGGGTCATTTGTATGTTTGGTCTGTGATAACAGAGAAGGGCGCTCGAGACGGCAATTAAGATTATCCCAAGGGTCTTGTGTATCTGTGTGTATCATTTCTGTGTTTTACGAGGGACGGGGTGGCGTAGTTTGACGCGGGTTAAAGGAGAACTAGACAAGGGCGTTCTAGACTTTTAGGGGACACTATGGGAGTCCCAGTGGCGCTTTTAGGGGACTGTATGAGAGTCTCCGTGGTGCTTTTAGGGGACTTATGAGTCTCCGTGGCGATGTGGTTACGTCGCCTGTTCATGCTCCGAAGGTTGTGGGTTCGATTCCCGCCTAGGTCGTTCGAATTACGAGTTCAATTTTCTCGGACACTCTTGGGGGTCGTCACTGGAGCTAGGAAGTTCTTGCCTTGTGCGACGCTTTTGGCAGGCCGCTCTATGGAGAGAGACTTAGCCATATGGGACAAAACCGGGCGCAATGAAGTCGATTCGCTTGCCTTTTAAATTCCCCCTTATTTTGGGAGTTAGCATGGCCGAATGGATAAGAACGCGCGTTCTTAAACATCCGTTGTTATGATACCGAGGTAAGGGGTTCAACCTCTACCCTGGACAGTTGGACTAAAATGTTGACCTCTCGTCCTTGACTTGCGGACATAAATTACAAGTACCTCTGAAGTCGGAGTGGGTTCGCCTGATGGCGAGGGACACTGTTAATAGGGAAAGCTAATCCACACGCAAAATTCAGTCCAGCACTACTAAAAGTAGTTTGTATGGACTACGCTTGAATTCAAAGCTTGCGAACAAAACAAAAAAACACTCTACCGTTGTATAGGATGATAAAACAGATACCGAGCCTCGCATACATACAGCAGTGAGTCTTAGTCGCTCACATCAACATGCATAATTTATAGCCGTCTAATCATGTGGTTCTTCTACACCAGTGGTTCTCAACCTTTTTTGGCCCATGCCCCCCCCCCTTTTTACCATATGTTCAGAACGTCACCCCCTCCCCTTTATAATTTCCTCCCTATAACCCCTCCCCCCACCCTTACACAGTATATATAAAAATGGAAGCTAAATTTAATAACACATACTTCTTCTTCTTCTTCTTCGTTCATCCGGAGTTTTTTTTCGGATGTGATTGCGTTGTGCCTGTTTACAGCAGAGCTGCGTTCTTGCGCCGTTAGGCCGACACATCCGACTTCTGCGGGCATTTGTTGACCGGGTTAACCTTCCCGGGGTAATAACACATACTAGAACCCGTCTAGACATCTACATTCTTCTTCTTCTTCTTTCGTTCGCTTGAAATATGTATATAACTGCAATGTTGTCTCTTGTATGAATCTAACAGTCTTTATTAGTTCACTCAGCGGTCCATAGAGTTTATCTTCCACTGTTGTCTCTCTAGATCAGAAGGTGTGCCTGGGTATGTTGTAGTTTGGACAGTCTTGGAGTATGTGCTCTGCTGTCTGTGACGCCAAACCACATGTGCACATGGCTGAGTCATCAATATTGAATTTTGTGTACATGTGGTTGCGTAATCTATTGTGTCCTGTTCTGAGGCACATAATAATGACTTGTTCTAGTCTGTCCATAACGTGAATTGCGGGTGTACTTTCGTTATAAAACGAATTTCATTAGGGCGAGAAGTACAGAACCGTAAAATTTAGAGGCAAAAACAGTATCAAGTAACTGGTTCTTGTATTAATGCGATCTTGAAATAATCTTAATTCCCCCCCCCCCCACCTCCTCGAAACCCTAAAATTACCCCCTAGGGGGAATTCCCCACCGGTTGAGAACCCCTGGTCTACACGTTCAAACATCTAGTGGGTCTTCTTAACCGTCTAATCATGCAGTAGTTTTTCTTGAATGTCTGCCTGTTGTCAATCTTCAGGATTATCTACTCAGGGCACGAGACATCTAACCACGTCTTCTAGTTTGAAATTATAATTTCTAGGTGCCCGTCTATAACTAAGTTTATCTGAGCAGTCTAAATATACTCTCGTCAAAATTGCATACCGCTAGTAGTTGGCTATCTTTATCGAAACCCCAGTGCAGGAAATATCTGGTATGAAAAATTCACCACTATGATGGATGTAGTCTTTAGTAATGCTAGGGAAATAATATTGCTAGGTGACTTCAACATAGACGCTAACAAATCAAACAAAACATGGGAAAACATAATAGAGTCATATAATTTCCAACAGTTAGTCAAACAAGAAACTAGAATCACTAAATCATCTGCAACACTTATAGATCATATTTATACTACGTGTGCTGATAACATCACAGAATGTAGTGTACCTATCAATGCAATGAGCGATCACTATCCAGTATGTTGCACGTGGTCGAAAAGGGGCACCAAAACTCCCAAACACAAACATATAAGCATAAAATATAGAAATTACAAAAATTTCAATCGAGACGTCTTCTTACAAGATTTGGTCAACTCATCTCTAGATTATGTTTACCAGCTTCCTGACCCAGACGATGCTCTGGACCACTGGCTAAAGACCTTTCTAAGTATATTTGATAAACATGTTCCATTTAAGGAAGTTCGTGTTAAATATCACACAAAGCCCCCGTGGATCACACAGGAGGTAGTTGAACTTATGAGAGATCGCGACAGGGCTCACAAAAATAGAGATCTAACTATGTACCGTAGTCTGAGAAACAAAGTTCAATATGTTATTCGGAAGGAAAAGAAAAACTATTTTAAGAACATAGTAATAGATAAAACCAACACTAAAGATATATGGAAAGTAATTAATACCTTGACAAACAAACACAAATCATCACAATCATTACCATCAAATCAGGTTACATGTGATCAATTCAGTAGATACTTTCAGTCCGACATAAACCAACTGAAGGCTGCAATACCAGATGCGCCTCATGACATATCTTTATTATCATCATTCTGTGAGAACAAATGCTATGGACACATTTCCTCCAACATACCGCTAATGACGACAACTGAAGTATTTACTCATCTCCGTAATCTAAAAAACAATAACTCATCAGGACTAGATGGAATTAGTAGTCGGATCCTCCGCCATGCTGCACCGGCGATCTGCGAGTCACTAACTTTTATATATAATCAATGTCTAACCAGAGGTCACTTCCCATCAGCCTTTAAAATCGCTAAAGTGTATCCTCATTTAAAAGCTGGTCCTCTAGACGATCGTCTCATGGGTAATTATAGACCAATTTCCATAGTATCCTCATTATCCAAACCGCTAGAAAAGCACATCCACAAAACAACACTAGATCACTTAGTTCGCCATAAACTGATAGTTGACAGTCAGTCAGGATTTCGGCCAAAATATTCTTGCCATACGGCACTAACAAACATGATAGAAAACTGGCATCAAAATATTAACAACAATACTCTATGTGGAGCGGTGTTTATAGACTTTAGGAAAGCATTCGATATGATAGATCATACTATTCTAATTAAAAAACTAGAAACAATGAAAGTAAGTTTTAATATAGTGACATTAATAAAATCATTCTTATTAGACAGAAAGCAAGTAGTATCACACAATAAAGTTTTATCTCAAGCCATTACCATTAATATTGGAGTACCTCAGGGGTCTATTCTTGGCCCTCTATTATTTGCCATTTATATAAATGATCTTCCATTAAATCTGTCGTCGTCCTGCGATCTATTTGCTGATGACTGCACAGTATATACAAACGCTGTTGATCGTAATGTGCTAGAATTATCCTTGCAACAGGAAATAAATAGTGTAGTTAACTGGAGTCATGCAAACCGCATGCAAATTAACATTACTAAAACAAAGTCTATGTTAATAGGAACCAGGCAAAGACTTCACACTCTAAACTCGCAGAGAACTCTTCAGCTGCACATTGGCAGCACGCCTGTAGAAAGTGTCACCGAGCACAAGACACTGGGTGTTATCATAGATCAAAATCTAACTTTTAACTCACATGTTCATGCTCTAGTTAAACAAATAGCCAAAAAAGTATACCAACTTGCCAAAATTAAAAATTTCCTTGACGAAAACACAAGAAAGATATTCTATACTTCTCATATACAAACACATATTGATTACTGCTCCACAGTCTGGGATGGATGCTCCAAATCAATAACAAAACGCCTATATTCACTCCAGAAAAGGGCAGTGCGTTTAATTAATGGTGAAAAGCTTACCGACAATTCTAACCTATATAAACGTCTCCGGTTACTGCCACTCCACAAGCGCCTGCTTTTTAATAAAACCAAACTAATTCACAAAATCCTATTTCAAAATGCTCCAAGCTACCTTTGGCCATTGTTTAAATATAACGCTAGACATAGCGAACGACTAAATATACTTCATGTCCCTAAACCTAGGATAGACTTATATAAAACAAGCTTAGCATACTCTGCCGCTCAGTTGTGGAACAATCTTCCACAAGAAATCAAAGACACCACCAATCATGATACATACATTCGCAACCTGTTTGAACACTACCTTAGTACAGACTACATGCCCCCATAACAAACAACACAAAAAAGACAATAATGGTAACTTATCTCAAACGACAACTAGCCAAAAAACATTCCCTTATGTATGGCACGTTACACCCTCCTTAGGTATTTATAATGACCATGTTAAACACTGCTTCAGTGAGTCATTTGTTATTGATTATTTTTCATGCGTTTTAATGTTCTTTTGTTGTCAAAAGTTGCTTCATAAGTGATGTTGAATGAAAGAATGTATGAGAGAAAATAGAGAAGAAGGGCAGAATGTCAGACGGGCCTGCGTGTCCAATTCTTAACCCTTTGAAAATAAAGACTTATTATTATTATTATTATTATTATTATTATTATTATTATTATTATTATTATTATTATATATTTCTCAACCGTTCAGTCATGCAGTGGTATTTCTTAACTGTTCAACATGTAGATTTCCTAGCCGTTCAATTCAAACATATTGTTTTTTGTAGCCGTCGAATAATGTGGATGCGAATTCAAATCCCCAGGGAAGGTTAACCCGGTCAACAAATGCCCGCAGAAGTCGGATGTGTCGGCCTAACGGCGCAAGAACGCAGCTCTGCTGTAAACAGGCACAACGCAATCACGTCCGAAAAAAAACTCCGGATGAACGAAGAAGAAGAAGAATTCAAATCCATGACTTCAGGGCCGGCAGACAAGCGGGTCAGCAGCCGTGTACTTGTCACTGTCGTGAAATTGTCAATGTAAGGATAAGAAACAACATCGGAAACTGGATGGGACGAAGACCTAGACATAGGAATCGGAGGAGACGGAGTCGGAGATAGAGTCGACGGAAAAGAAAACGGAGACACAGAAGGAAAGGATTAGATGGAGGAAATGGAAACCGAGGTGACGGAGACGGACGAGACGGAGAAGAGGAAAAAAGAAGAAGGAGAAGGATGGAGAGGAGGTGGAGGAGGAAGAGGAGGAGGAGGAGGGAGGAGGAGGAGAAGGAGGAAGAAGAGGAGGAGGACAGACGAACGAATAAGCAAATAATGAATGAATGATCGATGCGGACGTAATCCCGCAGACCCTTTCGAAATACAGCCGCGGGCGATTTGGCAGCAGACCCCTTGCGTCTGTTTTCATACAATGGTATGAGTTCCGGTCGTTCAGAAAGCAATATCAAACTACTAAACGTAAACTTGCCCAGAAATCACAAACAGCCAAAGAATGCTGGGATTGACTGGGACGTCGGGTAAAGGATATTCAACCAACTATTTTAACAGAATGGTGATTAACATATTCGTGTCCAGTATTCTAATATTCCTTTCTCCAGTTATCATCCTTAATTTCTCTTCCCCTGATTGACTAAACAATTAGTAAAAACTCATTGGATTGTAAAGAGGACAAACACATCAATCCAACAGGAACTTGCTTCTGAAGAAGTTTGGCTGTAAGGACAAACAAACATGAGGACATTATACACAACTATAAGAAAGAGATAAACATCATTCTTTGGTCGTGTGATGAGAAGAGAGGCAGTGGAGAATTTCGTGACAACTTGAAAAGATCGATGGAAAAAGAGGTAGAGGCAGAACCAGAAAAATGATGCTGGTGCTGGCTGAACTGAGACGGTGGCATAGAGGAGTATCAGTGGCAGAGTTGATCTAGAATACAAAGGCCCCAGATATGAGGAATGACATAAACGACTAAGCCAGTTGGCAGGGCACGGGATGACTACTCATTCTTCAATAAATCCCCATGACATGTACATTTATTTTCCAGCCATTCTCTCTTACATCTTACATAGTTCTAGTGAATAACACAGTCCAGCTGTTAGAGACTGGGTACCACAATGGCCATGTCTCGCACACACCTCAAGATTTCCGAACCGTCAATAATATCAAGTAACTGAATAGTCATCTACATAACAATACAGTTTAACTGCTTCTGGTAGAGCCATTACGAGACAGGAGTCATACATTGCATCATCTAATCGCAGTTTTAATAGGATCATTTAGACAAGTTCAGTATTTGCCATGGCAGTGCTCAAAGCTCTATGGCTAAACCCAGTCTAATGCTGTAACTAGTACCAAACTGTGGTCAGAGGAACAAGTCCCACTGGGCTTGATTGGACGATGGCTGTTAAAGTCGAGTGGGGGTAAGAGAATAATGGGTGAGACGATTGTTAAAGCGATTTATGGAGGATTGAATGTGACACACTAGGATCCATGGTTACCATTAGGTATCGTTCAGGTTGTACTCAAACATTATGCCCCACCATCAACACGTCTAGTGATAGACGCATATACATAAAACTGTCAAACACACACAGTCAGACTAACTGCCCGACAGACCGACTGAACAGACAAAAAGAAAATAATCCGACAGACAGAAGTGTCATAAACATATGTAGCCAAACAGGTAGCTATCAACACACATAAACATATGTAGCCAAACAGGTAGCTATCAACACATCATGAGCTCTGTTGGAGGCCAGCGTGACCGAATAGATAAGAACGCTCGTTCTTAAACATTAGGTGCACTGATGCCGAGATAGCGAGTTCAACCCCTACACCTGGTCAGTTTGACTAAAATGTTGACTTCTCGTCCTTGACTTGGGGCGGTTAACTACAAGTACCTCTGAAGTCGGAGTGGGTTCGCCTGACGGCGAGGGACACTGGTAATAGGGAAAGCTAACTCACACGCAAAAATGAATCCAGCGCACTAGAAGTAGTAGCACATGTATGAACGCACACAAAAAAAAGAGAGAGAGAGAGAGAGAGAGAGAGAGAGAGAGAGAGAGAGAGAGGTTACATTGTGGCTACAATCCGATACTCCTGGCATGTCTGGTCTGCATCTCATTATTATTTCGCTGTACAGATTACACAGATCAGGTTGTAAGATATAACAATGTCTAACACATTGTTTGCCCGTCTCCGTGGTGAATGGATTATGGACGCGGTTCGTAATCCCGCTGACCCGCGTTCGAAACACAGCTGCGACCAATTTGGCAGCAGACCGCGTTGCGATGGGTATTAACGAATTGGTATGGGAGCCGGTCGTTCAGAAAGCAGTGGCAAACTACAGAAGGTAAACTTACCAAGACATCAACAATATCAGTAAAATGCTGGTGTTGACAACGATATCCTGTAACAGGATATGCACACACAAAAATCTCGTTTAATGTGATGAAAAGTTTCCAACTGATCTTTGTTGATAATACAGGTCGTTTATTATTCTCAGAACTTTGTCATCAATGTTTAACATTTCCAACAATCTAATGATTTCTTTGTGTTTCACTTGATCAAATACCTTCATGTATTCAATAACGCAAAAATATAGATCTCATTCATTTCAATAATTCTTTGTTCATTTTTTCAAGATGTATATATTCTCTTTCTTATCATCATCATCATCATCATCATCATCATCATCATCATCATCATCATCATCATCATCATCATCATCATCATCATCATCATCATCCTCATCATCATTATCAACAACGTCATCATCATGTGCCATGCCGATAAGTGTGGATGATCATTTCATACGATCACCAGAGTCGTAGATCAGCTCTATGTTTTCTTCTCGATTATGCCATGTGGCCTAGACATCTAGACATTTACCTCTCTGTTTTCCTCTTGTTTTCCCCTCCATGCTCTTTTTTAAAAAGTTGTATTCATCTTTCCCATTGCAACATATGCCTGTGAGACCTGAACACTTACTAAACAAGCTGAACAGTGCATAAATGCCTTTGAATATACACCTTATAGACGAGTTCCAAGAATATCTTGGATAAAGTAAAGAACAAATACACCCATACTTCAAGAGCTGAATATTGAAGAATGTTGGCTATTAAAGACGATAAAGCAAAGACAATTGAAATAGTTAAGTCACTTGAAACGTCACGAAAGTTTGGAGATAACAATAATGGAGGGGTATATGCCTGGGAAGAGAGGAAGAGGAAGGTTAAAGAGACGATGGGCGCAGGATGTGGTGGATAATCTCCAGATGGGTGTATTTGACGCGGGACATCTTGCTTATAATCGAGAGGTTTTCCAGGAGGTTGTTATGGGAGCGAGGTTCTGCAACGGACATGCTACTGAATGAATGAATGAATGAATGAATGAATGAATGAATGAATGAATGAATGAATGAATGAATGTAATGTTTAATTTTCATTGGCCTCTTTCAGGCAATCGTTGTTAGTTACTCTGGCAGTCCAAGAAATTCGCAACATTCGTCTCGGGAACTACTTCTCTGCTGCTTCCAAACATTCTTAATGTGTTCACTCATATCACTGCAATGCAGCAAAACAGGTTCTAAATAACATTTCAGTATTCTCACCCTGACCTTCAATAATAATGACTTATTGTATAAGATGTTTTTCATTTCCGAAGATGCAGCTTTCGCTTGATGTATTCTGCTGTTAATATCTACTATGCAACTTCCATTAGTTGTTATCATTGCCCCTATCTAAATTGACAGACTTGATTAAGTGCTTTCTACCTGTTGTTATGTCACAATTTGATGTGGTATCTTTTCTTTTGATGTAACCACCGTGTCTATTTTCTCGATATTCAAGCAAAGTATTTTTGTGCACTCTCTATTGCCACAATGTTCAAAAGTTGTTGCAAATCTTTCACGTTTACAGTTATCAATACTGTGTCACCTTCATTGCTATAACCTCCATCTCGTATTCCTGACCTTTCTTTGATCTCTCTAATTACTTTGCTATGGAGAGAGAGAGAGAGAGAGAGAGAGAGAGAGAGAGAGAGAGAGAGAGAGAGAGAGAGAGAGAGAGAGAGAGAGAGAGAGAAGATTATTTCAAGATCGCATTAATACAAGAACCGATTAATTGATATTGTTTTTCCCCCCATACTTCACGGTTCTGTACTTCTCGCTCTCTGAAATTCGTTTTAGTACGTATGTAAACCCGCAAATCACGTTTTATGTAGACGTCTAGACTTGTTCTAGTATGTGTTATTAATGTTAGCTTCTGTTTTTACGAATACTATATAGGGGCGGGGGGGGGGGGATTTATAGGGAGTAGATACGAAAGAGGGGGGGGGGGGAATGACATTCTGAATATATGGTGAAGAGGTGCATGGGCCAAAAAAGGTTCTTCTTCTTCTTCTGCGTTCATCCGGAGTGTTTTTTTTTTTCAGATGTGATTGCGGTGTGTCTGTTATGCACCCTTGGGCCGAAACCCTTAGGCCAACACATTCGACTTTCAGCGTGTATTTTTGACGTGTTAGCATTTCTGGGAGACTCTCCCTTTTGTGGTTCCGTCCACATCTCCGCTGGTCAAGTTAGAACGGTCGAAAACTTCACGATCAGCCCTCAGTGGAAGACAGGGACAGTCTATGGGCATTATCCGCCATCCGGGGGAGGCCTCCATAGATGCAGGGCGGACACATAGCGCTCTGGTGCTGGGCTCACCTTGGGAATCGCCACGTCCTGCTCATGGCTGCTTTAATTCCTCACTTCAATGTATTGGGCCTTTCGTTCACTACGTGCCGCCTCCCGCACTAACCAGGGACGGTCGGACTGTAGATGGTATCCACTCAGCGAGCTTTCGATTCGGACATGTGCTTGTCACTGTGCCAGGTTAGAGCTGTTCCGGACACTGAAATCTAGATAGTCAGAGCTGTTCCTAGCGCGAGGGACATTCGGAAAGCACGATAGACATTTCACTCGGACGTAATTGCGTAGTGCCAGTTTTTATTTTGCCACCCGTAGGCCGGCACTTCCGACTTCGACTTGCAATTTTTAATGAGGTTAGCCTTCCTCGAGTTTTGAGGCACATTAGACTCTTACTGTTGTAGTGTCGCCCTCATCTCAGCTGGTCAAAGACATCACGGTCAACCCTCAAGGGAAGGCAGGGGCAGACCATGGGCATTCCTCGATATCCATGGAGACTTCCATAATTGCAGAGCCGGCACATATTGCTCTGAGACTGGGCTCACCCGAGGAGTTGCCACGTCCTGTCTCATGGCTGCTTTAATTCCTCACTTCCGTGTATTGGGCATTTCGCTTGCCACTAGTCGCTCAAGCACAAGCCAGGAACAGTCAGTCTGCGGACGACATCAACTAGGTAAGCTTTCGCTTCGGACTTCGGATCATGCAATGGATTCGCTAGCCAACCGTTCCATTTCGTGTTACTGAGACGTTTTCCCACCTTTGACGACTCTCTATGAGTATAAATACAGACATTTTTCGTAACCATTTCGTGTGACTGGGTCACTTTTTCTACCTTTAGTACTCGCTCACGAGGTAGGCTACATGTGCTGCCGGCTCAGCACCTTACCTCCGTGCATCAGTGAGCGAGAAACGACCGGGCCCTCTCATCCGGGGATCCATCATATCCCCGAGTTGTGAGCCTTCGAACAAGTATCTGAACTAAGCATGTAGTGTGCTCAGCATCACACCTCCATTTTTCGGTAGGTGGGTATCGGCCCGGCTCTCACATCAGAGGGTTTACGGCTTAGAGGCGTTCAGTCATATCCCTCGACTGGGAGCATTAGAGTATGTGTCCGGACCAAGAATTAGAGGCGTCGTGCACCTGATTTAGATTTTGACTGATATTCTCAGTCTACCTGCAGAGCAGCAGGTTGTGTCTGGCTCGTGTCTCGCCCCTACCCCAAGAGCTGTCCGACATGTAGTTGTGCTTCCGTCGGCATGGCAATTGGGGTCACCGGGAAACGCAAAGACCCCCCCCCCCCCCCCCACCACGACAAGGTGGAGACACATCGGGGAGGGGAAAGGTTGAAAACCACTGTGTTAGCTGAATGCCTTACAGGGAAAAACAGACCTGATCTGAGACGGCGATGGTCGTTGGAAATGCAAATCACAAGCTCTCGTCCGCACAGGGGCGGGGAATGACCATGTTTTCTTGAGTACTATTGCAAGAGAGACTAAATATTATCAGGGCATGCTTGGCACCATATGTAAGCTCATACTAACGACTAACGGTCTACAGATTGTAATAAACCCCTCCCTTTCACTCATCCTCTCTCTCTCTCTCTCTCTCTCTCTCTCTCTCTCTCTCTCTCTCTCTCTCCCTCTCTCTCTTGCTCTCTGACGCTATTATCTGCTCCATCACTGTATCGCTCATTCTATAAAGCTCACTCTTTCAAAGATTACTATGACTATTTCTCTCTCTCTCTCTCTCTCTCTCTCTCTCTCTCTCTTTCTCTCTCTCTCCCTCTCCCTCTCTCTCCCTCTCCCTCTCTCTCTCTCCTCCCTCTTCCCCCCCTCTCTCTCTCTCTCTCTCTCACTCATCACGCCACTCGCTTTATGAAAACGTACTAATTCCCGAGCATCACAGCTACAACCAACTGGAGACCAGATTAGCAATATCAAGCCCGAACATCGGTGCCAAAATTCCAGTCATAAATCTCGTATCTGAGTTCACTCCTGGTTAGGAAACGAACTTGTAGGAAAGGTACAAATCCCTGACCCCATCTCATAGATGGGAAACGTGGACAGTGGGCAGACCAGCTGTAAAAACTTCTAATGGCAGTGGAAATGTGGTTTCTGAGGAAAATACAAAGAACACCATGGACAGACAGAACAACCAATGAGCAAGTCCAACAAGAAGCAAACGAAAACCGTAAACTGATTGGAGAAATTAGACGCAGAGAACATGGTGGCAACTGGCAAGATTGAGGGGAAAAGAACAAGGGGAAGGCAGAGAAGTAAATATCTGGATGGCTTGGACAAGTGGCATTGTCGAGACAAGAACACAGAGTTGAATCACGACTCTGGTGATCGTGTTAGATTGTCAAAATTGACCACCCTCGCTTATCAGCATGGCACATGATGATGATGATCACATAGATGTATTCACGTAAACACTGCCCTTCTGTCTAATAAATCAAGCAGGTGCCTTTTCCACAATGAAGGTTGACTGCAGTTGATCATCAATACTCTCTGTCGAGTTGATTGTACATGATAACAGACTGCTGTTCGTCCATCTCACGATATTATCTTCCCTCTTGTATCGTTGTCTACCTCTTGTTCGCTTGCCTTCAACCTTAACCTCCAGAATAGCTTTTAAATTAGGATGTTTTCTTACGTGGCCGAAATATTTCACTATCCTCTATTTCTTTCTTTCAACAAATGTATTGTCATTCCGTGTGGTTTTATAACCTATGTATGTGGTTGTTGCTGTTTTTTGTTGTTGTTGTTGTTGTTGTTGTTGTTTTTTTTTTTTGGGTGGGGGGGGGGGGGGTGGGGGGGGGGGGGGGGGTTGTTTCCATGAAATACGAGATATTCTTCTGTATATTTCATTCCATATACTTCACACCAAATGTGATATTTATAGCGTTTCTAACGCATGTGCATGTGTAATCTATAAACTATTAGTAGCTTTGCAAGGCTGATTGGATAAGAGCGTTCGTTCATATTAATCCTGTGTGCTCTTCAGTTTTCACTTCTGTGAAGAGTGAGCATCCACTTCCCTGACGGCAGTGTCTTTCTTGTGCTCTCTTGGCCTTCTACCCGGAAACCTTACTTGATCCCTTGGTGTAATTCTGCCAGATTTGCCTGATACAATTCACTAGGGAGTCTTGCGAGCAATTACTAGTTTTATTTTAGTAATTGGCAACCACTATTTAGGGATATCTAGCTCATTTTATCACCCCACAGACTTGGGGACGTAAATTACACGTACCTCTGAAGTCGGAATGGGCTCGTCTGAAGGCGAGGGACACTGGTAATAATGAAAAGACAATCCACTCGCAAAATTCAGTCCAGCACATTAGAAGTAGTAGCAGGTGTATGAACTACGGTAGAGTTCAAAACGAAACGACGCTCATCTGTCTTTTGTCGACCGGATTCCGCACTATTTTGGCGCGGCATCGGGGACTTTCCCGGTTATAAATAGACTGAGAGAAGCCGATGGGAATTTTCCGTCTAGAATCGTCTCGAAGCACATGAATTTGAGTGACCCGTGTTGCCGGGTGCACCACTAAATTCCCGTGCAGAAAGATCTAGAAATTCTAGTGCGGGGAATGAATGTTGTCCGAGAAGTTGACTTTCATCGAGGAGCACTCATTTCTCGTGCGCATTGGTACGAGTGTTGGGGAAATGAGCATAGTTGCCATTCTAGATATGTTATATCCAGATCTAGAGGTTTTTGCCGGCATCTGGATACCGTTTTCTGACGTTTGGATGCTGGATGCAATTCTAGATACTTTTCATTTGGAGTCGGATATTTTGAATACTTTCTAGATTTTACTTTTCTGTCGGTGTCATTTACCCATTTTATGTTTGACCTGGACGCGCGTAAATTATGGTAACTGCCATTATTTAAACTTTGAACTGACTTGGGTCAACGCTCAACAATCTGGCAACCCCCTGGTAATGAGTAAAACGGCGCATAAATTATAATAACATTATTTGAACTGTGAACACACTGTGCTGCGACTTACTGCTGTAATGGCAGTAATGCCGACTTTGTGATTCTTTTCACGTGAATTTGGCTGCAACTGGTGCAGATAATGCCTCGACAATGGTTGATATCAACCATAGCGTTTATATAAAATTTAAGAAAGATATCCCATCTTTAATCCTCATAAAATGTGCGTGTCATTCCTTGCAGCTAGCATTATCACATGCCTCATCAGCATGTTTACTAAGGAATTTGCAATTCCTTATTGCTGAAACACATAACTAGTTCTCCAAACCATCTGTCAGACAACAGCAATAACAATTTATATAAAGCATTAAATGATAGTTCCCCACCACTGAAAATTCTGTCATATTGCAAAACTAGATGGTTATCAATTCAACCAGCTGTTGAAGTAACTGTGAACCAATGGTTGGAGTTGAAGACGCACTTCGAAATAACAAGACAAAGTGAAAAATGCTACACAGCTGAAATACTATATGGAATGTACAATGATGAAAAGAATTTGGCATTCCTTCTCTTTTTACAGCCCATTTTTTTTTTTTTTAAATTTACAACACTGCTATGGAAATCCTGGGTCCAGCCCCCCGAAAGCATAAAGACTGGTTTGATGAAAATTCCGAAGACATCAACCAATTGCTGGCCGAGAAACATCTTCTCCTCAAGGCACATTTGAATGACCCAAAGTCAACATAAAAAAAAGATGCTTTCAAGAACATTCAGAGAGTAGTGCAGCAGAAACTTCGGCACATGCGGGACTCCTGGCTGAGCAGCAAAGCTGATGAAATTCAGGGCTTTGCTGACAGACATGATATGAAAAACTTCTACGACTCACTGAAAGCGGTCTATGGTCCTATATCACCAGGCATAGTTCCCCTCCTCAGTGCAGATGGGGGAACATTGGTGACCGATAAGAAAGAAATCCTCCAACGCTGGGCAGAGCATTTCAGCAAAATCTTAAATGCAACTTCCTTCTTCGATGAAGAAACCATCAACTGCCTTCCTCAAGTTCCCACCAATGAGACTCTTGATGACCTGCCAACCATAGTGGAAATAAACAAAGCCATCCAGCAACTCTCCAGCGGCAAGGCACCTGGTCCTGACTCCATCCCAGCAGAGATATACAAGGCAGGTGGGCCGGTCCTAACAGAGCAGCTTCACCAAGTCTTCACAAACATATGGATGAACGAGACCATGCCACAAGATTTTAAGGACGCGTCAATAGTCCACCTTTACAAACGTAAAGGAAACCGCCAATCCTGTGACAACCACCGAGGCATCTCCTTGCTTTCAATTGCAGGGAAGATACTCCCCAGAATTCTTCTCAATCGCCTCACAGCCCATCTCGATCAAGGTCTTCTTCCTGAGAGTCAATGTGGCTTCAGAAAAGAACGTGGAACTGTTGACATGATTTTCGCTGCAAGGCAGCTGCAAGAGAAATGTCAGGAACAGAACTGCGAAATGTTCTTCACTTTCATTGACCGTACCAAGGCTTTTGATACAGTCAGCAGAGAAGGACTGTGGAAGATTATGGCAAAATATGGCTGTCCACGAAAGTTTGTCCAAATAGTGCGGCTATTTCATGACGGCATGCAGGCAAGAGTACAGGAAAATGGTGAACTGTCTGAACCCTTTCCTGTCACCAATGGAGTGAAGCGAGGATGTGTCCTGGCACCAACACTGTTCAGCCTCATGTTTTCAGCCATGTTGATGAATGCCTTCGAGAACGACGACATTGGAATAGACATCAACTACCGTATGGATGGAAAGTTATTCAATCTCAGAAGGCTGAAAGCTAAAACCAAAATTAACAGCGGCACCGTCAGAGAGCTCCTGTTTGCTGATGATTGCGCTCTATACGCCAACTCAGAGACGGACATGCAACATAATGTTTCAGCTTTCTCACATGCCTGTGCCAACTTTGGGCTCAATATCAACTTGGAGAAGACTGTAGTTATGTACCAGCCAGCTCCAGGGAATAATCACACTGTGCCGAATATCAAAGTGAATGATCATAGACTAAGTGTTGTGGACAAATTCACCTCTCATGGCAGCACCGTGTCACAAGCTGCCACAATCGATGACGAAGTGAATGCAAGAATCTCTAAGGCCAGTGCAGCCTTTGGCAGACTGTACAAGAATGTATGGGACAGAACTGGAATAAGCCTGCAAACAAAGCTAAAAGTCTACAAAGCAGTTGTATTATCCACACTGCTATATGCTTGTGAAACCTGGACTGTTTATCAGCGACACGCTAGGAAATTAAACCACTTCCACACAGTCTGCCTAAGGAAGCTACTGAAGTTAAATGGCAAGACAAGATTCCAGACACTGAAGTCCTAGAAAGAGCATCCATGCCCAGTATCCACACTCTACTGATGAAGAATCAGATTCGCTGGGCTGGTCACTTGACTCGCATGCCAGATCACAGGCTCCCTAAACGAATTTTTTACAGCGAACTGCGTTGTGGTAAACGCTCACAAGGTGGCCAGAGGAAACGTTTTAAAGACACTCTGAAAATTTCACTGAATGCTTTTGGAATTCATCATGACACCTGGGAGGCTGCAGCCAGAGACCGAAATTCGTGGCGTGCATCATTGCGCAAAGGTGCAGTCATATGCGAGGCAACCAGGACTGCAAGAGCCGTGAAGAAAAGGCAGGACAGAAAAACCACTGCAGGAAATCCTCCTCCAGAGACGTCAAGCATTCTTTGCCCACATTGTCAAAGAACATTTCGAGCCAAAATAGGCCTTATCAGCCATCTTAGAACCCACGGCTCCACACCTTCAACCCCACTGGATGAAATGAATGGTCATCATCGTTCTTGATGGACAAACAACACAGCCCATTTTAAGTGAAGTGCAAAAAGTTAATAAACTATTTGAATCTCAAAATGTTGATAAAGTTAAATTACTTGACGACCTCATTTTGCTATTTCACTCAATTGGTAAAAGACTTATATTGCCAACTTGTAAAGCTGACTTGTTCACTTGCACTATAGAGAGCTATTTGGCTCCTAAGCCATACCTAGGATACCAAATCGAATCAAACATTGATGGTTTAAAAACAAAAGGACTGTTAACAGAAAATGAAGAGAACAACTTAAGAAAGCGCTGTCAAGATTTTCTTGTCTCATTATTCAATCAACTGAAGCAGAGACTTCTTGAAAATTTAGATGTATTGAAAAATATTTCATTCTTTTCTATTAACAACATATCTCAGCAAGTAAAGGGCATACCTAAATATTGTCAAGTTATTAAATTTTTAAGGGCTACTGATAATAGTGTGGCGGAAGCAGAATATTAGTTAACCAAAATAAATTTGGTTGACTGGACAAACAAAACAGAAACTGAAGCTTTTTGGAGTGAAGTAAGACAATTTAAAGATGCCCCAGGAAACAGTCCATTCTGTGAGCTCTTTGAATGTGCGATGTCTGCCATGATACTACCCCATTCAAATGCTGACGAGGAAAGAGTTTTCAGTACTGTGAATTATACAAAATGTAAACTAAGAAACAGGATGAAACTTGACCTCTTAAATGCTATCTTGACAATAAGATTTGGCCTGATGCGTGCAGGAAAATGCTGTTCAACTTATCAGCTCCCTGATCGTGTATTAAAAGAAATTGGAACAGCTAAAGCATACCAGAGTCATTTTGAATCTGAAGCTTCAACTTCATCATCCAAACTAAGTCCATCTTGTGAGAGTGCATCATCAGTGAAGATGAGGACATGATTCTATAGGTAAGTAACATCAATTTTTTTTTAAATGTTGCATATCCGTTACAGGACGTTGCAGTCAACATCATAATTTTTCAGCTGCTGTTGATGTACAAGGCAAGATTATGCTCAGTAGTTTGTGATTGCTTTCTGAGCGACCGGTTCACATACCCCTTAAATTACCAGCGCGGCTCGAACCGCTGCCGGTTCTGGTGCAACTGCGTTACTCACGAGAATATACGGGATTACGGCGACAGCCGTAAACTCTTCGCCAGGGAGACCGGCAGTCACATCAATACATATGTAATTTCTTACTTTCTCAATCTGGATATTTTTCCTAGATACTTTCCAACGAAATCTAGATATTTATGGATGTTGTTTGGGCCATTTCTAGATACTTTTGGTCAAAAAAAAAAGTGGCAACCCCGGAAATGAGGCAGGAATAGTCATTCACTTTCTGACTCTCAAGGTGAGAAGACGCATGGCTCTGTTAGGCCAATTGTACAGCGTCTCAATCCAACCAAGTTGCAGCTGACTGTTATCACATTACGGCATGCTTGCCGATGAACAGTTCTGGTAGCTGACTGGAGTCTGGTTCACGCAATTCAGGTATCTACTTGGTTAATTAATTTAACTTTGTAATTGTTCACAAAACGCAATCGTTCTAATCTCACTAAATATGCGGTTGTCTTTTGCATCGCTAATGAGAAACCGATCGATAACGTCGTTTAGAATCTAGGGCTTCTTCACTTGCGTGTGTCGCGTTGGTTGACAAGCATGTGTAGTTACGTTACAGGCTTGAAATGTAGGCCTGTGATATTGGCGTATTATGTTCAACTTGTATTTACCGTGTGTGGCAAATTGTTGCATATACTATGTTGCTGTTCTAAAGTAGGGCACAGTTACTAGTGTATGATTAGAACCGAACTTATGTCAGTCAGTAGCTGAAGCTAGGAGAACTGTTGGATAGCCAGGTAAGTTGTTAGTTCGAGATTCAGACAGGAATGTGCTTAGATACTAAGTAAAGAGAGCACTTAGTGCTGAGCCACAGGGAATGATGGAACTATTGTGTTAACGTAATAGTGAATTCATTTTGTGGGACTGTGGAATTCTGTGAGAAGGTAAGTTTTTCATTGATGATATATATATATATATATATATATATATATATATATATATATATATATATATATATATATATATATACACACACATACATACACACACACACACACACACACACACATATATATATATATATATATATATATATATATATATATATATATATATATGATGTGTCATGATGTATATATATTAGGTCATGTTATGTGATACTTCTAGGGGCAATACCGAACGCCGAGTGGTTCGACGCGTGATAACAATGCGTTCCCGTCGCGATCTAAACATGCGTTCTAAATTCTTGTCTTTACTGTCCTGTTCTTTCATGCTTGCGCAAGTGCGTCAGTGCTGATGTGATAGAAGTATGGAAGGACAAAAGGAGGTTGAAAGAGGCTCGGGGACATATGGCTTATGGGGATTGAGAGAAAGTTATGAAAGTAAGGGACTGGCAGACCAGGCCAGCCAGGAAGTTCGGCCAGGCCAAGGCTAATCCACTTGGAAGGTTAGGACTGGAGCAGAACCCTTGGAACATGTGGGGAACATGTTTTACCAAGAAGACTTCTTGACTCTAGGGAAGAGTTTAATAAGAAGAGTTCGCTATAGGGTGGGCAGGATGCCCCACCAGTGACTGGAGTGTGTAAATACGTTATGTGATCATGTATTGTTACTATATCCCGCGTGATGGTACATTGATCGTTATGAGGTTTACTATTGAAGGTATAATGTAAGGCCGAGTCCAGGGACTCTTCACCTTAATGTTCAGTTCTATTAACTCTAGAATTAGGATAACTGATTACTATAACTAGTGACGTTAGCGACAACTGGTAGATGAATAGCTATAGGTGAGATGTACGATCATATTCGTCATTCTGGACTTACTCTGTTTGACGGGCTGTTCTTTTGAGGCCATCTGACATTGACGGAACCCCATGCTTTACTACTCTCAATATAGAGATAATGCTCTAGTTAGTTGTATAACTAATTAGCATGACTGAAGGTTGAGTAGTCAGTGATAGGATGCATGTGGACCAATGTTTGGGCCAGAATACTCTCACCGATCGCTCTTCCTTTCAGGAGTTGCCTGTTGAGGAACCAGCCTACTACACTTGTTGTTTGCCTGAAACCACTTCGTGTACCATAGCGAAGGGTAGAATCTTTTACTTACCACGCCTGACTAAACCACACCATGCGAAAGGGTGAATCCTCCTGATTGAATGTTTATCAGCAAGTGATTCCAGTGCCCTGAAATTGCACATGTGGGACATGATGGTTTGTTTCGGTTTTCTGAGTTTGAAGATGCTCTATTTCAGCAATGAGTAGTTAAGCAACCTGAGTAATCACGCTCAAGTAAAAGAGACATTAGTCTGTATACGGATTGATGTGGCTATGTTTACCCAGTGAAGTGTATCAAGTTGGGGTACTTTCAGCTCTGGGAGCTCATCAAGTCCAAGTCTCTTGTGGTTCTTGTGCGGTACCTACGGCAGCTTTAGTGGCAGGTCCTGATGAGACCTACACCAGCTTACGTATTGTTACATTTGAATGTGTTATCAGGTATAGTGGACAACTAATTATTGTCCAACGGAACCTTGTTGCCACAAACAGTGTGAAATAGATGTGTGATTCAAATGGTGTCATTATAGAGTTTATGAACTGAGAAGTGTTTTTCTCGTAGGACTCTAGTGAACTATCAGCAGAACTATACTATTACCCAACCAGGGGTACGTGCTACTACTAAGGGACCATTAGATTGGTCATTGGCTACAGACATTCATAGAAGTCAAGAGTAACTGGGGTCAACTCCAGGAGGAGTGTCTCCCAGACAGGCTGTCTACAGATAACTGTGTAGTAACTTTAACAGTGACTCAGTAGGAAGTGATTGAATTGCAGTTCGGCCAGTGATTGTGGTCAATTTGTTAAATCTTGTTGTCGATCCAAGCTCTGGGGACGGAGTGGTCTCCAAGGTTCTAGTCATCTCACTGGAAGGAAGCCGGGTGAGTGGCGGACCGACTGGACGGGACATCTGCATCCAATCTACTTCTCAGCCTGATGATGATTGAGCCATATCTCTGATTCTGTCTCTACTCTATCCTCTACTTGTGTAAATAGATTATTCTATCTGGGTGTTCAATTCAGTTCTATATTCTCAAGGGCAGAATACACTTTGTGTATGTTGACTTACTCTTTGTACAATTATTGAGTGTGGCCTCGGACGATGCCTAATTGTTCATTGTCCCAAGGGAGTAGGTAGTTAGTGGGGGTCTAGAATCTGGAGGGGCTTGTAGACATATTTAACTAATACGAGGTCAACAGCAGAGAAAACAGTGTATCTACCTGTCCAGCCCCTGGGGTCATAATACACGGGAGTGCTAGAGACACCTCGGGTGTGGTTAACTCTCACTACCCAAGGCGATCTTGTCACACACTCGCAAAATTCAGTCCAGCACATTAGAAGTAGTAGCAGATGTATGAACTACGGTAGAGTTCAAAGTGTGCGAACACAACAAAACAAACAAAAAACAAGTAAGTGAAGGCAAAAGATTTCACACCCCAACAGCAAAATCCATGACCTTTTATTGTGACTACCAGTAAACATTTTTTATGATACTGTATTACTGTAATGGTTCCCTCTCTCAGTATACAGCACCGCATGGATACAGGTTAAAAATATGTTTAGTATACTGCAAACTGCCGGCTTCCTGGCCTAGAGGTTAGCAACTTTTCTCCGTATTCTCGTATACTCTCGTAAGTAACGTGACGACGGTGAGAATCAGCAGTGGTTCGAATCGCGTCGGTAACTTACGGGGTATGTGAGCCGGCCGCTCAGAAAGCAATGGCAAACTACTGAGCGTAATCTTGCCAAGAAATCAACAATCAGCTGAAAGATGCTGATGTTGACAGCGATGTCCTGTAAAGGATATGCAAACGTTTTTTTTTAAATACTGCAAATGGCCATACCGACATGTACATACCGAACACTGTGCAGTTCCTAGCTATTTCCTTGCAATGATGTGTGTTATCAATGTTGCATGGCATCAGAATAATTTACAAGCACATCTCTTAGAAAACCGTACACTTGCCGAGAGAGGGGCAGACAGGAATAAACAATAAACGGAATAAAGAAGTAGACAAAGCAAAGTAATTTCACATTCCATTAGATATACGGGGATATGTCAATAAGAAAACTTTTACCCTAACCTGATGTTCATAAATAAACAAACATGTATTGTTCGGCAGTCATAGCAGTAGAAGTGTACTTCGACGCATGGTGCCTAGTTGGTCATGCGTCGTAGTACACTCGTTGCCACAGTGAGGCGGTGTCGTCTCTTAGAGGTGACAGGTTCCAATCACGGTAGGCAACTATAGCTTTCAATGTTCATGTTGTCTAGTGCGTGCCCTGGTCTCTACTTCTTTCTTCTACTTCTATCAGTCCTATACAATACCTGTGTGTTTATTTATGACCGGTCTTAGTGGCTTCAAACGGTTACCGTATGGATGTCTCTAACCCCATGGCCCTTTAGGGGTAACATAGTCAGTCTTAAGTCGGCCACCTTCACTCTGTGTCAAACAGATAATAGTTAGTAGTATCAAAGCAGACACTGGGGTGTGAAGTGTTTATTTTAAAAAAAATTAGATATCCTTTACAGGACGTCGCAGTCAACCCCAGCAGTTGTTGGCTGTTTGTGATTTCTTGGCAAGTTTACGTTCAGTAGTTTGCGATTGCTTTCTGAACGACCGGCACACATACCATTTTATAAAAACAACGCAAGGCGATCAGCTTTCAAATCGCCCGCAGCTATGTTTCGAATGCGGTATGCGGGATTTTGAACTGCGCCCGGAGCCCCTTCGTCACAGAGCCGGCTTCATAAATTCTAGGCCACGACATTCTAGGTATGGTGGCCAGCACCTTTCTTCATCGCATTTCCTTCCATGGTAATTCCCAGACAATTCTGAAAATTATATCATATCCATTTTTTTATAAGGCTGGGTTGATCCCAGAACCGAACTGGTCTGAAAAAGTAATCCTCCCTCTACTGAGGTTTGAACCTGCCCGAATGAGGGCATTGTGAGGCGAGGACAGAGGGGTTTGGATACTCATTACAGCCGACTTAAATGTGGAGATGGTACAACGCTAGCTCCATATTTGTAGACAGCAATTGGCATTTGATGTGTGATGCGGTCTATGTCACACCAGCCTCCTTTACTTCTGAGAACATTGTCTGGTAACCATTTCAGGCTGGGTCGACATGGCAGCGTAGGTGAGTTGTACAAATCCACATTCAACGTTTCACTCAATGTCGTGTCTTCCTTTAAAGTGTCGTCCCTGTAGTGAGGGGAGTCAACACCCACATTATAATTTTTTTTCCCTATCCATATCCTGGAGAATCCACCAGCTTCCGTCCAACACACTCCTTCAGTTCATGGACACCTTTTCCTCTCTCTATCCCTGTCGTACTATGCCCCCTCTCATTCTTCCCCCACGCAACATATTCAACAACTCTTGCTTCTAAAAATTAATAAAGATTAATTTATTAAAAGAAAAGTGTAATGTACGTGAGACGTGTATGCGAAGAAAATGTGTGATGTGTTCTATAATATGTGTAGGATCGGACCCTCAGATAATAGCATAGTCAGTTCATCCTTGCAAGGACACACCACAGCACGTTAAGTCAGAACAAGTCCATCTCACCCGGTACTGTATCTCTCCTGCCGGACACCGACTGTCATCTGTAGCTATCTGGTAATCCATCTTCCTGATCATCCGAAATAGATACTGTTTGTAAATTACAGCTGATCATGGACCGGTTGCACACTACACATAAGTTCCTATCGTTCCTAAAGAATGCACAAATCCTTTGTAGTGAGTATTTAGGTATCACTGTTATTGTTAATATACTTGATCCTAACTAGTGTCTATCTAGTTTCAAGTATTATGTCTTTTGTACTATTTCACTAGAATATATCACACCATGTGACTATTATATTTTAATGTTCTTGTTTAGGTACCAATGTTCTTATGCTGTGTGTTGCATCAACAATCCTCACCCATCTTAGGTGAACCATCTTCCTTCTAGCGTTATTTAATTTCCGTAAGAAACAGGTTACTGTTCAACTGAGGTTCTTTCAAATTGGCGTTGCACCTTTTCTAAAACAGTGTTGAGCTTCCTCGTAGCTGGTAGGGAACCCGTGAGAGAAACAACACATCTGGTGATAGTACTAGTCACTGATCCCACCGGCTGAGTGTAAGCCTATTGCCTTGCTCAATTATTTTACAGCTAACTAAACTCTGTCATAGAGCATATTAGCTCCTCACCTACGTCCGAATCAGGCGATGACAAGGAAAGACCCATAAACAGAGTGCAAAACTTCAGTGGGCAAACCACTGAAAGATCCCCCCATTGGACAATTTCCCCATCTCCCAACCCATCTCCAAATATCACCCCTCTATCCTATTCATCCTAGCAGAGCCAGTCATCACTCATCCTCTAACTAGTTTTCCACTACAGTGCTAATCATCACACTCTAGTTTTAACAAAGTTACTGCCTATATTAATTAGAACTAATTAGATAATATGTTCTACCTTATACGGCACTGCAGTTTACTCAATCACATCTAAGTTTGCCATGACAGGCACGTGTAAAATAAATCTAATTAATCCCGCACACGTTAGATGTTCTTAACTCCCTAACTGCCGTGCCAAAGTACGTCTA
This sequence comes from Cepaea hortensis, assembly GCA_963921405.1. Taxonomy (NCBI): domain Eukaryota; kingdom Metazoa; phylum Mollusca; class Gastropoda; order Stylommatophora; family Helicidae; genus Cepaea; species Cepaea hortensis. Next base: position 94,275,704 of record OY992879.1, on the reverse strand, counting down.
CCTAGATCAACGTTTCGAGTTACACTAGTTGTCCCCAAATCGGGTTTTTGGCAAACGCCTAAAATTGGTCACGTGACGTTATTCTTTATGTCCACACAGGTGTTATTTTGGGCAGGTCAGCCCTTGTCAGGAATCTATCTTCCCTGGCTCAATCAATGTCAGATTCGTCCTCCCATGTTTTGACATCCACAACAAGCTAGCGAGTTACTGTATGGTCCCAACAACAGTTTTCAATAACAAGCCGCCAATCTTCTGTCGAGTGGTGACAATCACAGCCGCCATTTCGCTTGATGTCCGGAACTCTAAATGACAGACGGACTGTTTTCTCTCGAGCTGGGCACTTCCGCTTGAATCCGACCTGTTTATGAACTGTCAAAGTGGTGTATAGATTCATCTCACTCACCACCGAATGTTCCTATTTTGCCCACCAGATGTAAACACGTGCAGCTGCAACCCAGACGGTTTTTTCTGTATTTGTTGAAACAACCTGTGGCCTCGAACATGTCATCACTGGTTGCTCACGGTGTTTTTCGTGACATGACTCTCTTAAGAGAGTAGTCCATCTCACTCTTCTCCACCGTGAGTTTAATCCAGATGATTCTTCCTCTTCTTCAGGAGCTGGGTGTCTTGACAAGAAGTCCGCTCCAACATTTTCCTTCCCAGGAATGTACTCCACTGTGAAATTATAGGGTTGAAGTAACAACGACCACCGCATCAAACGGGCGTTGAGCTTCTGAGAAGTAGCCAGGAACATCAGGGGCTGATGATCCGACTGGACTCGAAACTTAACTCCATACAAATAGGGCTGGAATTTTTGCACTGCCCATACAAGAGACAGGCACTCTCTCTCGACGGTCGAATAATTCCTCTCAGCCTGGGGTAGTTTCTTACTGGCGTATGCCACAGGTTTCAAAACCGAAGCATCGTCTTTTCCTTCCTGTAACAAGGCTGCCCCAATCCCAATCGCACTCGCGTCCGTTCTCAACACAAATGGTTTGGAAAGGTCCGGGAGCTGCAATACAGGCCCGCTGACCAAGGTCTCCTTTAACTGACTATATGCAGTCTCACATTCTGGTGTCCAAATGATTTGGTCCGGGAATCCCTTTTTCAAGGTTTCCGTCAATGGAGCTCCCAGTTCAGTGAAATGTGGGATAAATTTGTGGTAGAACCCACACAACGAGAGAAAAGATCGCACATCCTTCTTCGTTTTTGGCCTTGGTGCATTTCTGATTTTCACCAGGTTCTTCTCTTCTGGGACAATGTGTCCTGGAGTGATGGTGTGACCTAGAAATTCCAGAGTCTGGTAACCAATCATGCACTTGGTTGGACGAGCGGTAAGCCCTGCTTCCTTGAGTCTATTAAACACTCTCTCCAAGGATTGCAAGTGGTCATCCAAGCTGTCACTGGAAATCAGAATATCATCCATGAATGAGATGATGGACGGATCCTGTAAAGGATCAAGCAAAGTCCTCATCATGCGTGTAAACACACTAGGTGCATTGCTGAGTCCAAAGGGCATGACCTTGAATTCGTAGTGTCCACTGGGTGTACTGAAAGCCAACAGTGGTCGAATCTCCGGTTTAACTGGTATCTGATAATACCCCCGACTCAGATCTACCTTTGAAGAGTAACGAGCCTTATGGAGCCTAGCGAATAACTGCGTTGGATTCGGCAAAGGTTCCACCTGAAATTGTGTATGACTGTTCAGAAGTCGGTAATCTATACACAACCGGTGTTCTCCACTTGGTTTGTGTAACAAAACTACCCCCGCATTGTATGGGGATGTGGATGGTGCAATCACGTCATCCTCCAACAGTTTCTGTATTTCCTCCTCCAGGGCCTTTTCTTTAGAGAATGGCACTGGGTAAACCTTTTGACGAACAGGTTCCTGCGTGGTCAAAGTCATCTCGAACTCCACCAACCTCGTGCGTCCTGGTTTATCAGTCAGTATCTCCTTATGAGACTTGAGAACCTGGGTTATCTTTTCCCTCTCCTGAGAGGTCAGATCAGGGTTCACCTGCACATCCTTGTAGGTTTCCTGGTGTACCAGGGGATATTCCCTGCCCTCGTTGGTTCCCACTTCCGTCTCCACTGCAACTGCCATTGCCATCAGGTGCGCTGCCTTGTCTCCCGGTCTCTCTTCGTATTTCCGCAAGAGATTGATATGGAAAATCTTCGACTTTCCCCGGATCCGGATCTGATAGTTGGTTCTGGATATCACCCTTTCCACGGGAAATGGTCCTTGCCAACCTATCTCCAGTTTGTTGTTTCCCGTAGGGAGTAGCAACAAGACTTTATCTCCCACCTCTAGAGATCTTTCTTTAGACCTACGGTTGTAGTAAGCCGCATGTCTTTTCCTGGCCTTTTTCAAGTTTTGATTTACCAGAGTCCATCCCTTGTGGATTTTTCATTCAGTTCCTCCACGTATTTATAGGAAGAGATCACTTCTTCTGACGTCCCCTCTTCAGTCCAACTCCTCAGCATGGCTTCCAGCGGTCCTTTGATTGGACGACCAAACAGCAACGTAGCGGGTGGTAGTCCGGTTGAGCCACGAGGAACTTCCCTATAGGCAAAAAGTGCTGCTGGGATATATTAATCCCACCTATCAGGTTTTTCCTGTGCCAGTTTCCTGAGCATTGTCATCAACGTGCCGTTGAAACGCTCTACTTGTCCATTGGCTTGAGGATGATAAGGGCTGGTATGTATGTGGTTAGAGTGAAACACCCTAAATACCTCCTCCATGAGTTTTCCACAAAACTGAGACCCATTGTCCGTCAGAATTTGATCAGGGAAGCCTAATCTGGTAAAGGCCTCCATCAGTGCGTCCGCCACTCGTTTCGAGTCAATCGTGGTCAATGGTATGGCTTCACCCCACATTGTACAGCAATCCACCATTGTGAGTAAATACATGTTCCTCTTCCTAATCCTGGGAAGTGGACCCACGATATCAATGGTTACCCTCTCGAAAGGAGAGTTCATGATGGGCATCTCACCCAAGACCACCGGTGCTGTCCAGTGTTTCGGTGCCACCCTCTGGCACTCAGGGCATGACTTCACACACCGACGCACATCATCTGTCATTCCCGGCCAATAGTAATGGCAGGAAATTCGCTGCATGGTGGCGGCAATACCCATGTGTCCACTAAAGGAGATGGTATGCCCCATATGAAGAATCTGGGACCGGTGAGCTTTCGGGACGACCAACTGACCGTATAGGTTGTCTCCCCTTCCTGCTCTCCTGTAGAGTAGCCTATTCGTCATGTAGTACTGACCCCGCCCTGGTGGATCAGCACATCTCTGCAGCTTTTTGTAGCAAGGACGTAAAGTAGCATCCTCACTCTGGGCAGTTCGTAGCTCCCCCGGCATTGGGTTAGTCACAATTGCTTCTGCCTCTTCCGTTCTCGTCTGAGAGCGAGTCTGTATTGCTCCCATATGGATTGGCTCCCTGGGCATTCCCAGAAAGACATACCGGCAACCGAGGATTACTGGGAAAATGGGATCGGTCAATACAGCGGCCTTGATTGTGCCGATGACATACCTTGACCGAATCTCCACATTAGCAATGTGCAACTTCATGGTCACAGCACTCTTCTGTGCAGGCTGTATCTCCATGGTCTCACCGGTGAATTGTTCTGGATGTACCAGATCCGCAGAAATCACGGCCTCCCCGTCCAGTCCTGTGTCGTACAAACACTCCACTTGACGACCGTTAACCTCTACCAATTCCACTACAGGTGGTTTTTCCTGGTCTGGAGTCTCTTCCTCGGCCTCGACCTGTTCGGTGGTCTCCACCTTAGGTTTCCCGGGGCACACGACAAATTGAGTGCCTCCTGACTTTCCCCTGCAGTCAATAGCATTGTGCGTATTCGACCTGAAGTGGTTGCACAATTTCCCTGTCCTAGATTTTCTAGTGCCGGACTTGAGTGAGCTCTCCTGGTGGCGAGCTTCCTTGTTGACCTTGGCATTTTCCGTGACACCCTCCCTGGAAGTCACTTGACATGCTGCGAAGTGAGGGCTCTTAGCCTTCGATTTGCAGTCTCTCGTATTGTGAGAGGGTGACTTACAAATTGAACACCACTTCTCCGACCACGGTCGTTTTGGTGTAGAGCTTTAAGTGCTCTTGCTTCCCTCCTTCTTCTCTGAACTATCCTCTGATTTTTGCACATAAGGTTCCCACTTTTTAGTTCCCGAGTTTTTGGCTTTCTTCTTGTCATGTTTCTCCTGACTTTTGGTGTTGGTGGAAAGGTTTTCCCCTGCCTCCCCATGTACCTCGACGAACCGTTCTGCTAATTTAGTCACGAGGTCAATACGTTCCGCTCCTTGTTCTCCCAGGAACGTCCTGAGAGGTTTTGACATTTGCTTTTTCAGCTGGTCGACCACCATGAGCTCTTCCAGACTCTCATTGTCATGTGCGAACCCAGCCAAATCCATCCACTTGTGGAGATAGGATTTTAGACGCAAACCGTAAGCGGCAAACAACTCTCCCGGTTCTCGGTTCGCTGCTCGAAATTTTTTCCGGTAGGTATGTGATGTAACCTCGAATCGTTTCAGCAGAGCCGTCTTCAACTCGTCATAATTGTTCTCATGTCCTAGTGGCAGGCGAGAATAAACCTCGTAGCCGGTCCCGCGTAAACCTTGGGATAGCTGAAGACACCATTTGTCACGGTCCAGACCCATAGCAACAGACATGGCCTCGAAGCGTTGAAGGAACTGGTCAATCTTCTCTTTGTCCTCCTCGTAGACCGATAAAGGAAACTTCATAGCATGGTAACTATGCCCACCTGTTTGGGTTGAGCCTGGGATGGAGGAACCTCCAACTGCTCCCTCAGTTTCTCCATTAGATTGACTCCTCAACTCGAGTTCCCTCACCCGGTACTCGTGCTCCCTTTTCTGAGCTTCTTGTTCAGCTTCCAGTTTCTTAGCTGCTTGCTCAGCTTCAAATTTCCTAGCTTCTTGTTCCAACTCCATCCTTCTCAATTCCAACTCAGCTTTTCGATCTTCTCTTTCTGCTTGACGATACTCTCTCTCCACTTCCTGTATGTAATCTGTTAGTGCAGAACCCGACAATCCCATTTCTTCCCCCTTTGCCCTTAGTTCTGCAGTGGTTAATTTTGAAGTGGCCATTTTACAGAGAGGTAAGCTAGCAGGTTGAGTACAATTTAACTGCAAACCAATAATACCGATATATGAACAAGTACTATAAATTTAGATATTACCACACACAGCACATTCACTCAGTGACAAGAGTAGAATCAGGACCACAGACCTATGCAGACGTGTGAAGTGTGAACAGGTAAGATATTTGTCCTAACCCCTATCCACATTCACTCTAGCTTGATTCTCCAATATGATATCTCCCTCTTATAACTAAGGATCCCGTGTCAAAGGACCCCGTTGTCAGAAGATACCACTGTCAAAGGATTCCGTTTACGAGAGATCCCGCTGTCCAAGGATTCCGTTTAAGAGAGATCCCGCTGTCCAAAGATCCCTGACGAGACCCCAATAATGTCGTGTCTTCCTTTAAAGTGTCGTCGCTGGAGTGAGGGGAGTCAACACCCACATTATAATTTTTTTTCCCTATCCATATCCTGGAGAATCCACCAGCTTCCGTCCAACACACTCCTTCAATTCATGGACACATTTTCCTCTCTCTATCCCTGTCGTACTATGCCCCCTCTCATTCTTCTCCACGCAACATATTCAACAACTCTTCCTTCTAAAAATTAATAAAGATTAATTTATTAAAAGAAAAGTGTAATGTACGTGAGACGTGTATGCCAAGAAAATGTGTGATGTGTTCTATAATATGTGTAGGATCGGACCCTCAGATAATAGCATAGTCAGTTCATCCTTGTAAGGTTACACCACAGCACGTTAAGTCAGAACAAGTCCATCTCACCCGGTACTGTATCTCTCCTGCCGGACACCGACTGTCATCTGTAGCTACCTGGTAATCCATCTTCCTGATCATCCGAAATAGATACTGTTTGTAAATTACAGCTGATCATGGACCGGTTGCACACTACACATAAGTTCCTATCGTTCCTAAAGAATGCACAAATTCTTTGTAGTGAGTATTTAGGTATCACTGTTATTGTTAATATACTTGATCCTAACTAGTGTCTATCTAGTTTCAAGTATCATGTCTTTTGTACTATTTCACTAGAATATATCACACCATGTGACTATTATATTTTAATGTTCTTGTTTAGGTACCAATGTTCTTATGCTGTGTGTTGCATCAACAATCCTCACCCATCTTAGGTGAACCATCTTCCTTCTAGCGTTATTTAATTTCCGTAAGAAACAGTTTACTGTTCAACTGAGGTTCTTTCAAATTGGCGTTGCACCTTTTCTAAAACAGTGTTGAGCTTCCTCGTAGCTGGTAGGGAACCTGTGAGAGAAACAACACATCTGGTGATAGTACTAGTCACTGATCCCACCGGCTGAGTGTAAGCCTATTGCCTTGCTCAGTTATTTTACAGCTAACTAAACTCTGTCATAGAGCATATTAGCTCCACACCTACGTCCGAATCAGGCGATGACAAGGAATGACCCATAAACAGAGTGCAAAACTTCAGTGGGCAAACCACTGAAAGATCCCCCCATTGGACACTTTCCCCATCTCCCAACCCATCTTAAATCTCTCCAAATATCACCCCTCTATCCTATTCATCCTAGCAGAGCCAATCATCACTCATCCTCTAACTAGTTTTCCACTACAGTGCTAATCATCACACTCTAGTTTTAACAAAGTTACTGCCTATATTAATTAGAACTAATTAGATAATATGTTCTACCTTATACGGCACTGCAGTTTACTCAATCACATCTAAGTTTGCCATGACAGGCACGTGTAAAATAAATCTAATTAATCCCGCACACGTTAGATGTTCTTAACTCCCTAACTGCCGTGCCAAAGCACGTCTACCTAGATCAACGTTTCGAGTTACACTAGTTGTCCCCAAATCGGGTTTTTTGGCAAACGCCTAAAATTGGTCACGTGACGTTATTCTTTATGTCCACAAAGGTGTTATTTTGGGCAGGTCAGCCCTTGTCAGGAATCTATCTTCCCTGGCTCAATCAATGTCAGATTCGTCCTCCCATGTTTTGACATCCACAACAAGCTAGCGAGTTACTGTATGGTCCCAACAACAGTTTTCAATAACAAGCCGCCAATCTTCTGTCGAGTGGTGACAATCACAGCCGCCATTTCGCTTGATGTCCGGAACTCTAAATGACAGACGGACTGTTTTCTCCCGAGCTGGGCACTTCCGCTTGAATCCGACCTGTTTATGAACTGTCAAAGTGGTGTATAGATTCATCTCACTCACCACCGAATGTTCCTATTTTGCCCACCAGATGTAAACACGTGCAGCTGCAACCCAGACGGTTTTTTTCTGTATTTGTTGAAACAACCTGTGGCCTCGAACATGTCGTTAAGCCGAACGCCTTTTATTGTCATCACTGGTTACTCACGGTGTTTTTCGTGTTACTCAACCATAAATCTAGTTTTGTGACAGCGCATACACTTATTCTTGGCAAACGTATGTGGGGTTTTCCCCTCGACATCCTCGTATTTATGCACGTTTATACACGGGATTTATATGATCGCACAAACTTCAACTCTTTGTAGATTTCAAACGGCTTTGTGTGAATTTTTCCAAGGACACCGCTAAATATGCTCTACATACGTCAATGAGATGGATAACTACCAGTTATTCCTGAGAATACAATTACCCGTACATATAGTACACCAATGAGGAATTAGGTGGAAGCTGCAGTTGTATAGAAGGACGATGAGAGTACCGTGAACAGATAGAAAGATAAGTGCAGATTTCTTGAAAGAAATTAACTGACAAAGAGAACTGGTTACTAGCATCGGAAGAAGATAGTCCATATTTGTTTGCCAATATCTTGAGAATGGGAAAGTTGGAGTACATCGTGACAATGGGGAAAGTTGGAAGGGAGGGGAAGCAGAGGAAGACCAAGGATAAGATGTTGGACAGTTTGACATTATGGCATGGAGGAATATCGGTATCAGAAATGAAAAGTAGTACGCTTGACGAAGTCTGTGGACAGACGTGATCACCAACGTCACATGGCTTGGACTATAAGAAGAATGGCAGTACACGAGATGATGGATGGACACGAGACAGAAGGTTGTAGACAAACATGATTACGTGACACGGCATGGACTATAAGAAGAATGGCAGTACACGAGATGAGGGATGGACACGAGACAGAAGGTTGTAGACAAACATGATTACCAACGAGACATGGCATGGACTATAAGAAAAATGGCAGTACACGAGATGATGGATGGACACGCGACAGAAGGTTGTAGACAAACATGATTACCAACGTGACACGGCATGGACTATAAGAAGAATGGCAGTACACGAGATGATGGATGGACACGAGACAGAAGGTTGTAGACAAACATGATCACCAACGAGACACGGCATGGACTATAAGAAGAATGGCAGTACACGAGATGATGGATGGACACGAGACAGAAGGTTTTAGACAAACATGATCACCAACGAGACACGGCATGGACTATAAGAAGAGTGGCAGTACACGAGATGATGGATGGACACGAGACAGAAGGTTTTAGACAAACATGATTACCAACGAGACACGGCATGGACTATAAGAAGAATGGCAGTACACGAGATGATGGATGGACACGAGACAGAAGGTTGTAGACAAACATGATTACGTGACACTGCATGGACTATAAGAAGAATGGCAGTACACGAGATGATGGATGGACACGAGACAGAAGGTTGTAGACAAACATGATTACGTGACACAGCATGGACTATAAGAAGAATGGCAGTACACGAGATGATGGATGGACACGAGACAGAAGGTTGTAGACAAACATGATTACCAACGTGACACGGCATGGACTATAAGAAGAATGGCAGTACACGAGGCGAAGGCTGTGGACAAACGCGACCACCAAAGTCCCATGGCATGGACTGGTTGTCTTTGTTGTTGCCCGGAAGAAATTTCCTGCTATAGGTCTGTAATGTGATAGGGACATCACATTTTGTAGACTTGAGAGCAAGGAGGAACACGATGGCCAGTTTGTCCCTCACTTTGGCAAGTGACGAACCCAGGAAGACGAGCCCAGGCGTTCGACCGTGCTCATGACTTTACTAGCGCAGTTCGCTATAAACTTCGCTAGCGGACCCGTGGCATGGACTAAAAGAAGATATAATGTCAGAAATGTGCCATTAAATTCTTCCAAACCTTAAAGTTCCCCACTGTCTTACATATCCGTGGGTAGACTGTATCTGCGCTACGTAAGCTAACTTATTACGTGTATACGCCACAGTTTAATAGCGAGATCCATTACTTCTCAGCGCAAAGATACGAATATATATTTTTATCCGTTAACTATAGATACAAATATCTAATATGAGAGAGTGCGAAATACACAGAGGTATATCACCCTTGAAAATGTTCGCAAAACTATTGCAACACAAAGCTAGACCCTTAATCGAACAACAGTTAAGCAAAATACAATTTAGTTTCATCAAAGATAACAGTTGCACTGATACACTATTTGCACTAAAGCAAATATGTGATAAAACCATCGAATATAGTGACCATCAGAATATTGTGTTTGTAGCTCAGGAAAAGGCTTTCGACAGAGTATATATATATATATATATATATATATATACATTTTGGACCATACTTGAAGACTGCGGAATACAAGGACAATTACTAGAAAACATCATAGCCATGTACCACCACTCGAGACAAAGTGCAATAAGAACACAAAAGGGATATCAGATATATTCACAGTCAATACATCAGTTTGTCAAGGATGTGTACTCTTTCCCCTTCTATTTAATATCTACATAGACAGAATATCCAACGAAGCAAACCTTGACAGAACGGATTCAGAAAATTTCTAACTCCTTACTTTAGACGAAACAACAGATCCACAGGCAATTAAAAATGAGCTTTCATTTGCAGAAGATCAGTGCCTATTAAAAAGCGACGGGGGCAGACTGCAAAATGATATTAATAAGCTGAGTTCAACATGCAGTAGATATAATATTAATATAAATACAGCCCAAACAGAAGTAATACAGGTTAGCAGATCTCCTAGACCACTAAACATACTGATAAATAATACACCTCTGAGAGAATTAAAATATCTTGGAAGCGTAATCGCAGAAGATGGCTAAATAGACATATAAATCGAAATCAGATGTCAAAAGTGCGCTTATACATCACATCAACCATGCTGAAACATCCACATATACCCATGTCTCCAGAACGACAGAAAATAAATAGCATACTAACACCAGCCCTTTGCTACCTATACCAAACTTGAACATGATCCAAATCAAACTTACGCAAAATCAACACTTGCAAGATGAGATGCTTGAGGAGAGCTGCCAACTTAATTATCGGAGGCCGAGTAAGACATTATATTATCAGACAGACAGTGGGATCAAAAACTTGTGCCACGTGTATTGAAAGGCAGTAAATCAAATGGCTCGATCATCTCGTTAGAATGCAACATCATCAACTACCATCACAGGCGCCACAACAAAAGAGGTTCTTATACGAAAGCGAGAGGACGCCCGAGAAGAAAATTGATTGACGACATCAAAGACAGTGTACAATCACACGGAATGACACTATCCATTGCCACCCATCGGGTGCTGGAATGTCGACTATTCCTCCCCACAACGCTCGACAGCAGAAGTGGAAGATGATGACGAGGATGACCTATAGTGATACATAGAACCTTGGGAGTGAGGTGGATAGATGTGTACCATACTAGCATAGCGGTTCCAGTTCAAGTCCTTGTAAAATAACGACCACCCCCCCCTTTCCCTCAACAAATAGACGTCTGTGGAGTCGGTCCAGCTCAGCAACATGGGCACCAGAGAAAGGGTCAGCGGGGTGAAAGAGGTTGGTCACGCCGTGACGAAGTTCTTCTCTATAATCTGTCACTTACCTTCACAAATTTGTAACTATACTTTCTTGTAGTGAAGTTAATAAGGTAGACACAAACAATAGATTGCACGGTTTATTGCCTGGCATGTTAGATGCAGCGAAATATGCCAAGCAATAAATCGTGCAATCTATTGTTTGTGTCTTTGTTACTAAAATTTACCTTCATAGCCATATCTTACCATGTTTCGCAGATGAAGACAACATGATATCTTCTTTTTTTTTTTTTTTTTTTTTGTTCTCCTGTTTCTTCTTCTTCTTCTTCTTCTTCTTCTTCTTCTTCTTCTTCTTCTTCTTCTTCTTCTTCTTCTTCTTCTTCTTCTTCTTCTTCTTCTTCTTCTTCTCCCAGTGGCAACATAGGCCCTCCAATCAGCTCATACCAGTAGCTGGGTAGACTTGTTCATGATAAGTTGAATTTTAGAGCTAAAATTGTCTACGGTTTGAGGTAGCCCGCTCAAGGCCAACTATACTTAAAGGCCTCGTTCGACATGAGTGGTAGGTTACATTGTTACTATACCTTAACGTTAAGAATTATCTAAAATTTAACAAACAAAAACAAAAACTTGTTTGCTCCAAGGAAAACGAGAACACAAAACTCACTGAAACAATTTGTACATGATCGCCCCAAGGTCGCATTAACAATTGAAAACCCAGATGTTTTAAGAAAGTGCTCATACACATCCCTTGCATAAATTGTTCAACTGACCTGTGTATCCTCATGAATGACAAGAGTGGTACAAGTGCTCCACTGATATATCCCTTTTAGTCAAATGGTTTGATATAACGCGGTTGTACGGGCTGGCAGACAGAGGCGGATGAGAGGCACTTGGTAACACATATTCCTTCTGAATTTGTCCACTTAAGACAATCTCGATGTTGAAATAATCCTAGCCTCGCTGGGCTTCCCGTTTTATTATAACATGTGTTAAGAGTTGCATTGATGATCAGTGTGGCCGAGTGGTTTAACGCGTTCGCGCTTAAATTTAATTTGATGACCACGACGTAGTGGGTTAACTCCACACATTGGTCAGCCGATGTTGAATGGTTAAGTGTTTACTTCTCGACCTTGACTTGGGGACGTAAAATACAAGTACCTCAGATGCCGGAGTGGGTTCACCTGATAGCGGGGGGACACAGGTAACAGGGAAAGCTGATCATCACTAGTAGTAGCAGTTGCTACTAGTTGTAGTATCACATGTTTGGACTACGTCGGAGTTCAAAGAGAGTGAACGCTAAAAGAGTTACACACGGACATGAATATCCTCACGTGCTTGATGACACATATGACATTGATTGGCCCAGCACGTGATGTTCCGGATACCCTGAAATAACCAATGGGGAGAGCAAATGACAAGGGAGATGCTATTTGTGGCTTCGTGGTCTAGACACAGGTCCGAACAAATGGATACTACAGGAGACAGGATGTTACAGTTAGTGGCATGTACTTTGTTACACGAGGTCACAATCAACCCCTGCATTAATTGGCAGTATCTGATTTTCTAGGTCATTTACGTTCAGTTGTTTGTTATTGCTTTCTGAACGGCAGATGTTCATAAAAATGTGAATATCAGTGCAAAACTATTTGCTCCAAATTGCCCCTGGCTGACATCGAATCTGGTTGTCGGGGTTGTGAAACTGCGTTCACTACACCTGATCCGCAGAAAGGGTTTAACAATTCTTCTATCTTCCTTATAGTCCGTGGCGTTGGTGATCATTGTCTGCCATCAATCGTCTGTTGTGCTTCCAATCATTTCTGATACCGACGTTACTCCATGCTTTGGTGTCAAACTGTCCAGCATCTTATCTCTCAGCCTTCCCATGCCTCTCTTCTCCTCCAACCTTCAGCGTTCATTTTCGCATGACATGCCAAAGAATGTGGACTGTCTTCTTCTGATTCGAGCAACCAGTTCTCTTAGTGAATTAACTTCTTTCATTGCTCTTTCTATCTATCCGTTATCATTATTCTGTAAAACCACATCTCCGCACCTTCTACATATTTCTTAACTTGTCTGCTAATTGTCCATGATGTGCATGTAGTAATTAGTAAAAGTGTTACTTCAGTAGACGTTTTCGTAAACAGAGATAATGGTTGAAAGGAGATAACTACTTGCTACTTTGTGACCTGTGTTGAAGTTTTCGTAAAGGAAGAGTAAGTTTGAAAGTCAAAGAGTATCTGTTATTTTTTTACCTAGATATCTCTTTTCGCAAAGGGAAATTGATGTTGAAGGGCTGTAGCACTTTGTTACTTAATGACCTGTTGTCCTTTATTTTTGAAGTAGTTATTATACAAGATTGAGTCACACTTGTGTGTCAAGGAAGCATGCAACAGTGAGACTGTTGGTGATTGAATAGAGGACACTTGTAGTCGTATCAGAGTGTGTTAATACACCACAATGATTATGAAAGAGAGCAGAGGATTACTCCTTCATCATCATCATCATCATCATCATCATCATCATCATCATCATCATCATCATCATCATCATCATCACCACCATCATCATCATCATCAGCATCAGCATCATCACCACCACCATCATCATCATCATCATCATCATCATCATCATCATCATCATCATCATCATCATCATCATCATCATCATAATCATCATCACCACCATCATCATCATCATCATCATCTTCATCATCATCTTCATCATCTTCATCATCATCTTCATCATCATCTTCATCATCATCATCATCATCTTCATCATCATCATCTTCATCTTCATCATCTTCATCATCATCATTACGTAATGTGTAGGTAATTGCATTATGCCATGAATGTATTATCAGACGTATTGAATGCATTGACTGTATTCGCAAATGTCAAGGAAAACATGCGCCTTGTTTCAAAACACACTGTTTTGTATGGAATACAAGTTTTGCATATGGAAAACATACACAATGATTTTTCAACAATAACAATTGTACTTCACGCCTCGCTGGTTTCGTAAAGAAAGAGTATATGCCTCGAAGAAGATGATTATTTGTTTCGTCGTGATCTAGGTAGAAGTTTACAAAAAGGAAGATTATGGCATCAAGGAGACGTCATTTTGTTATGTTGGGAGAGGACAGTAGAGGAATGTTGAAAGATTATTGTGATGTAGTGGTCAGCACACTCGCATACAACCATCATACAACCATTATACAACCATTATACAACCATTATACAACCATTATACAACCATTATACAACCATTATACAACCATCATACAACCATTATACAACCATTATACAACCATTATACAACCATTATACAACCATTATACAATCATTATACAACCATTATACAACCATTATACAACCATTATGGTCCTGGATGTGATACCCAGTAGCTGCGTGGTTACATCCTCTTGCTGCACTTTTGCTTGACATCGTCCCATAGACAGAAGGAGAAGAAGAAGAAGAAGAAGAAGAAGAAGAAGAAGAAGAAGAAGAAGAAGAAGAAGAAGAAGAAGAAGAAGAAGAAGAAGAAGAAGAAGAAGAAGAAGAAGAAGAACCACCTAATCAAACAACCTACTAACTGATCAACTAATCTACCAACCAACTAACATACTTACTTATCAACTAACCAGCTATCATACCTAGCAACCAACCATTCTGCTCACTAACCACCCAAGCAACCAACATAACTACCTATTAACCAACCAAGAAACTTACCTAACTACCTGCTAAACAACCAACTCACCAATCACTATACCTGCCTGTGAACCAAACAACCAGGCAACATGGCTATCTAACAACCAACCAACACACCAATCAATCAACCAACCAACACACCAATTGATCAACGAACCAACCAACACACCTATCCACTAACCCACAAATGAACTAACAAGCATACCTATTTACCAGTCGAGTAAACAATCAACCAGCCAACCAAATTACCTAACCACCTACCAAGCAACCAACTAACTCATCAATCAACCAATCAATATACCAACCCTTTAACACTGACAATTTTACTCTGTGTGTACCATACGGCCGAAGAAACATACGAGCTACAACCCATGTCTCATTAGTCTTCATAATGCCATGTTACTGTTACTGGCATCTGGCCGTTTTGACAGACGGACGCATAAAAGGCATACTAACTACGACCCATTGCGGGGACCAGGGATGGAACTATACCTCGCCTATACACAAAGTACGGGCTGAAGTGCAGAGACCATGTCTTGCCCATGCAACATGATCCTTCTCTCGGCTTGGTTAGTTTACTCAGAGGAAAGGCAACACCGATACATCTTAAACATGACTAGTTGCAGAAGCTGCCGGATCAGCAAAGCAATGGTGTTATTGTTGGCCTGTCGGTGCTTCGACTAGTTGCCGTTCAAGGCTTAGGCCCTGGTCTACCCTACCATGACATTTAGTCTTTAGGTAGCATTTGCACGAACTAGGATAAGGCTTGTATCCTCCCAATTGCGCTCCTCCATCCGATGCTGTTGGCACAGTGTGAGGTGTCGTGTTTGTTGAGCGTCGCAGAACATTCGACGCTAACAGAAAGGAAGTAGTGCTGTCTACTTGTACACAGGAATATTTCAATTTACTGCAAAAAAGACAGCCATAATTAGAGACTGCTATTAACAGCCAGTGCACTATTATATTCCCGTGGGAACACACTCTACAAATAAATTAACGATTACAACAGAACAGAATGTCCCATGTTTCGTGCTAAGACGCATGACACTGAAAGGCACTTAGTTCACGAGAAATAATGGAGATGTAACATTGTCAAATTATCCCGCCAGGCCCAGCTGGACTATGGACATAGTTACCAAAGCCAGAACATTCGAGTCTCCCACATAAAAATTACATCTGCAAGTGAACTCCTCTTCCTCCTTCCTCTGCTTTCTCGTATTTCTTTCTTCGGTCTATTTGTTTTCCGGTCGGATGGTCAGTCGCTCGGTCCTTCGCTATGTCAATCGTTCGTTCAGTTTGTCAGCGGCTCGCTCGATTCGTCGGAAGGTCGGAAACGAATTAGGTAACTTCTGACGTCGGAACGTGTCGTGATTTCTCGTTGTCACAAGTTGTGTGTATGTGTTGAGGTTACAGCTGAAACCCATTATTTTGTTGTAATGATGTTAGGATTGAAACCAATTATTTTGTTGTTATGACGTTAGGGTTGAAACTCATTATTTTGTTGTAGTGATGTAAGGGTTGAAACCAATTATTTTGATTTATTGACGTTAGAGTAACATTATACACAACAATAAGAAAGAGACAAAAAGCTTTCTTTGGTCATGCGATAAGAAGAAAGATATTGGAGACCACCGTGACAACTAGAAAGATCGAGGGGAAGAGAGGGAGAGGCAGACCAAGAGAAATGATGCTGGATGGATTGATACGGTGGCATGGAGGAATATTATCAGCAGAGTTGATTCAGAAAACCAATGACCAAGATCTGTGGAAAGTCAGGGACGCTTACTCTAGCCGGCATGACACTTGATGATGATGATGATGATGATGATGATGATGATGATGATGATGATGATGATGATGATGATGATGATGATGATGACGTTAGAGTTGAAACCCATTATTTTGTAGTATTGACGTTTGGGTTTAACCCGTCATTTTGATTTATTGACGCGAGATATTTGACCTGAACAAAAACTAATCATGGGAATCAATTCAGTTACGACTAACATTGTGCGCCAGTTGTATGAGTATTGTTGTATACAGGGATTCTCAAAGCAGTTGAGTACAGTAAAAGACCCATTTCTAGTTCTACTGAGTATATGGTGATAGCCTCATAGTTTAAAAACATTGCCACTCTATTGATGCTGTGGTCAATATCACACCACCGTGTTTACTGCCCAGAATATTTGAGTTCTGTTGTAATTATTACATATGCTTGATGTTTCTCTACAGAATTTTAACCTACCTTTTTTCCCGCTTAATTTCATATAATTATATTGTTACAACACGATTGAGGACCTCGTTTTATTTCATGTAGTTACATTGAGTTGAGTTGAGTTGAGTTGAGTTGAGTTGAGTTGAGTCAAGAACCGACATCACTGCACCACTCAGGACATTCCCATACGTGCTCCATCCCCTCGTTCAACAGCCAGGGAAGAGTCATACTACTAATCGTTCCAATCTCTATCTGATTAAAAGTTCTCATTGTCTTCCCTCTCAGTTTTGAGATTCTTCCAGAACCCCTGCCGACCCCCCACAATCTCATTCTTTCCACATATGGGTTCTCAATCTGTTCCTCCGCCTTCTCCACCTGGTCCCACAAGCGCACGACCACCTCTCCCTTGTCCATAGGCAAAATACCACCAAGAGATGCATTCCCTGCTAGCCTATCAGCCTGTTCATCCCTCTCGCACTCCCGCATGGCCAGGACCATCATGATGAAGATGATGATGATGATGATGATGATGATGAGTAACGATGTCTGACAGAACGTATACAATTTCAGCAAAGTAATCACAATGCTATCCGTGCTTACAGCAATGGTTTCTTACCCAGTCTTCTTCTTCTTCTTCTTCTTCTTCTTCTTCTTCTTCTTCTTCTTCTTCTTCTTCTTCTTCTTCTTCTTCTTCTTCTTCTTCTTCGTTCATCCGGAGTTGTTTTTTTTCGGACGTGATAGCGTTGTGCCTGTTTACAGCAGAGCTGCGTTCTTGCGCCGTTAGGCCGACACATCCGACTTCTGCGGGCATTTGTTGACCGGGTTAACCTTCCCGGGGGTTTCTTAGGACGTTTGGCTCTCACTGTTGTGGTGTTATTCCCCATCCCAGCTGGCTCATATAGAACAGCCAAAGACATCCTGGTCAGCCCTCAAGGGAAGGCAGGGGCAGACCATGGGCATTCCCCGCCATCCAAGTAGGATTCCATACTTGCAGAGCCGACACACAGCGCTCTGGTACTGGGCTCACCCAAGGAATCGTCACGTCCTGCACATGGCTGCTTAGCCTCACTTCCGTATATTAGGCCTTCCGTTCACCATAGGCTGTTCTTCTGGAAACCAGAAGTATGCAGTCTGCAGATGACATCCACACAGTGAGCTTTCGATTCATACTTTCCACGTAATGGATTTGCTATCCAAGCAATATTCCATTTCGTGCCACTAGGACACTTTTTCCACCTTTTATGAAGCCCACACAGTGAGCTTTCGATTCAGACTTTCCACGTAATGGATTTGCTATCCAAGCAATATTCTATTTCGTGCTACTAGGACACTTTTTCCACCTTTTATGAAGCCCACACAGTGAGCTTTCGATTCAGACTTTCCACATAATGGATTTGCTATCCAAGCAATATTCCATTTCATGCCTTTGGGACGCCGACATACCTGTGGTATGAAGTGTGGCAGTCTAAATACATCTTCATGCACCTTTAAATGTCAACCTGAATGTAGTTAAAGTAAGCTGTAGTCAACTTGAGCTTGTTGATATCTCCATAGAGCTTGTCCTCAAACGAAGCAGGCGTGGGCCAAAATATCTTTCTCCGTTCTGCATATATTGGGCACTCCTGCAGCAAATGTTTAGCTGTCATTTTACCAGTTCCACAATTACATTCATCGGTATCTCCTATCTTTAGTTTATTGAACAATTGGTGTTTCAGCCTGTTATGTCCTGTGCGGAGTCTGAAGATTGCTACTTGTTCTCTTCGGTCGAGTTTGTAATATGCATCATCCTTCTGGTGGCCTGGATGCTCTGATTCCCATTTGGTTCTATAAGTGCTTTTTATAAACCTTTTTGCCTCATTGTAGGTTATGTCTATGTCAGGCTGTGGTAATCGTCCACCCTCTTTTGCTAGTCTGTCAGCCTCTTCATTTCCAGGTATACTGCAATGTGATGGGATCCACTGTATTACAGCTTTTTTGGATTTCTGGCATAGACCATGGAGTGCTGCTCTTAGGTCAGCTAGTTCTCTGCTGTTTTTGCTCTTCAGTATTGAGACAGCTGACTTTGCATCTGTGAAGATAGCTATTTGCTTCTCTTTATTTTCCTCCATCAAGAGCATTTCTGCTGCAGTTTTCAAAGCCTCTACCTCCGCTTTGAAGTTACTTGAAAATTTTCCAGTTGCCACTGACTGTGTTTTTATCGCTCCATTTTTTAAATTAAGGAGAATTCCTCCTCCTCCATTTTTAATTGAATCTTTGGCTGATCCATCTGTATATGCATGGGTCCAATTGCTGCTTGGGTAATGTTCTTTTATGTAGTTGAGGGTTATTTTTCTTCTTTCGGTTTCATTCTGAGTGTTCTTTTTCTCAATACCAGGAATATTTTCTATCATCTCAGGCAGTTGCTGCTGTCTCCAAGCTGGTAAGTTGTGTGCATTGTAAATGGGCTTGACTGTTGATATGTTAAGTATGGGATCTGCCCTAATCTTTCGTTTTGCAGTTTCTACAAAGTTGCTACGCTTCAGTCTTTCTTTTTCAAAACCATTAAACCTGTTATACATAGGGTGGTCTGTCAATCTTCTAAATTTTTCTGCTTGTTGCTGGGCTCTCCTATCTCTTCTGTCCTGCATTGGTTGTAAACAAGTGATCTTTTCTAGTTCATTAATAGGCGTTGTCTTCAGGCTTCCAGTTATGATTCGCATTCCTTGGTTTTGGACTCTACTTATTTTGTTAAAGTTTGACTTAGATGCCTTCCCTAGCCTTTGACTGTCCCCAGTCTACCTACAAGGCAGCAGGTTTTACGTTGCACTGCTTTGTCAAGCCGGTGGCTCATTACATCCGATTTCGACAAGCATGTATTCGGGGTGCTTTCCCTAGCCTTTGACTGTCCCCAGTCTACCTACAAGGCAGCAGGTTTGTGTGTCTCTTCGTCTGGTCCCTCTCCCTTGACCTGTCCGACATGGGTGGCCCTACCAGTAGCTGTGCTACCGTCGGCATAGCTCTTGGGGTCATTGGGACGCACAAGCCCCTCTACCTCGTCACGGTGGACACACAGCAGAGGGGTTACCCAGTCTAACAAGTGCGCATCAATACCTATGTGTTTAGTAAAGAAAAAGGAGGTCTTTGCTGGCGTACAGGACCGTATTACACTTGATGTTTGGTGACCACGTAGTCATACTATGACACAGCCGTATCTGTGGCAAAGGGGTTACCAACATAGTTCATAATCCCGCATACCGCGTTCGAAACCCAGCTGCAGGCGATTTGGAAGCAGGAAACCTTGCGTTGATGTTCATACAATGGTATGATTGCCGGTCGTTCATAAAGCAATGGCAAACGACTGAACGTACACTTGCCAAGAAATCTCAAACAGCAAAAAAAATGCAGGGGTTGACTGCGACAAACTGTAAAGGATATGCAGCTAACTCTAACTAACAATGACTAACCACAAGCAGAGAAGAAGTATAATTATAATTATTTAACAGGATATAATTATGTTTTAGCGGAACTAAACGTGCACGCGGTTTTCTAAAGTAGGTGTGTCAACTTTCGTCTGAATAGGTTTTATGTGAAACTCCAGGGAATCTCCCGAATTAAGTTTCTTATGCCTACATTTGGAAATCACGATTCGCGGGTATCATACATTTGTAATGGGAAAGAGATGAGTTGTTCAACAACGTTAATTGTTGGCCATATTTTTTTTCTTTCAAAAGAATTGGGTGTTACCGTTTGGGGCGATGTCATTAAGAATACAATGACATGGAAGAAAGGAAGAAAGAAAGAAAGAAAGAAAGAAAGAAAGAAAGAATTGTGAAATGGGAGGAAGAAAGGATGAAATGATGGATGTAACGTAGACAGTGATGGAAAGCAGTAGGAAAGACACACTATATAGGAAGGAAGAAAGGAAAGAAGAAGGAGGAGTAAGGGAATATGAGGATCAAGAAGAAGAAGAAGAAGAAGAAGAAGAAGAAGAAGAAGAAGAAGAAGAAGAAGAAGAAGAAGAAGAAGAAGAAAAAGAAGAAGAAGAAGAAGATTCGCATCCATAAAGAAAAAGAGGTCATATATTTGCAATAAACATTTAGTGTGTTTGTAATATTTATGTTTTTCATGACTGTGATCATTCTTGTAATAGCCTAATTGGTTATGGATTGTACACACATATTTACTATATTGTATGAGGTATTCGACACTATTAGCGAATTGCGCTGCACAGATTCGTCAATTTTCTGGCTCAGTACATCCGACTTCGAGAAGCATGCTTTCGGTTTCGTTTTCCCTAGACTTCGCAAAAAAAAATGTCGCTTAAAAGTCGACAGGGTTGACTTAATTGCACCGGTTTTTTTTATCCCATATGCTGAGTCTCTTTCCGCAGCGAGGATGATCAAACCACGAACCCTGTAGCTCCAGCGATGACGCTCCGGAGTCTCCGAAAAAATGCACTCGTGAACCGAAGGACGCCGCCCGAAATCGAACCCACAACCTTCGGATCCCGAGTCAGACGGCTTGACTATTCGCCACGAAGACTTCCTAGACTTCGACTGTCCCCAGTCTACCTGCAAGGCTGCCAGATGTGTGTCTCTTTTCGTCTGGTTCCCATGACTTGTCCGGCCGGAGAGAACCTACCAGGAGCTGCGCTACCGTCGATATAGCTATAGGGGCCATTTCTTCTTCTTCTTCTTCTTCTTCTTATTATTATTATTATTATTATTATTATTATTATTATTATTATTATGCGTTCGTTCGGAATGTTGTTTTAGACGTAATTGCGTTGTGCCTGTTTACAACAGAGCTGTGATAGTTGCACCTTTCGGCCGACACATCCGACTTCTTCAGGCATTTGTTGGCTGGGTTACCTTAAAGGGTGTTTCGAAGGACGTTTGACTCTCACTGTTGTGGTGTTATCCACATTCCAGCTGGCCCATTTAGAACAGCTGAAGACATCCTGGCCAGACCTCAAGGGAAAGCAGGGGCAGATCATGGGCATTTCCCGCCATCAAAGGAGGCGTCCATAATTTCAGAGCCGACACATAGGGCTCTGGTACTGGGCTCACCCAAGGAATC
This sequence comes from Cepaea hortensis, assembly GCA_963921405.1. Classification (NCBI taxonomy): domain Eukaryota; kingdom Metazoa; phylum Mollusca; class Gastropoda; order Stylommatophora; family Helicidae; genus Cepaea; species Cepaea hortensis. The sequence goes on along the minus strand of OY992879.1, from coordinate 94,253,796 downwards.
GTCACGGTCTTGCACAAGGCTGCTTAACCTCACTGGTGGCCATGGCAACACACAAGCCCCTCTACAACTTCAATGTGGAGACATTACAAAGGGTTGTGGTTTATTGGCCGGCTTGTGAATCATTTGATAGGTTGTTTGAGCCCTGAAACCGGCTTGCATCTAATGCAGTGAGATTGATTGGTTTAGAGTAGCTTCTTACCGACCCGGTAACGAAGTACTTATGCCTAGGGAAGCACTCGACTGTTTGGACATCGATCTCCCTGTTAGAAAATAAATGAACTATGCATGGTGTTCTAGCAAAACAATCATCGTGCACATCAAAACATAGCATACACATATATGATTATTTATTTTTGCACTCGAGGTCTTAGACCTCAAGTGTAGTCCATACACACTACCAATAGTAGTGTAATTTTGTGTGTGGATTAGCTTTACCTATTAACAGTGTCCTCGCCATCAGGCAACTCCACCCCGACTTCAAAAGTATTTGTAATTTAAGTCAAGGACTATAGGTCAACATTTTAGTCCAACTGTCCGGTGTAGGGGCTCAACCCCTTACCTCGACATCAGCACACCAGATGTTAAAGAACACGCGTTCTTATCCATTCGGCCATGCCGACCTACAATGCATGATGTAACATTAATAATTAGCATAACCACTGCAACCTGACCCTTGTCTACTGGACTGCCTATTGTTTGCATCCTCTTTTCTGCATTAGTGTGTTTTACTCATCTAGACATGTTCTTTCATTTTCCTCACCAACATCGCCTCATGTCGCAATGTTACGCCCTCCATCAATGTTACCTCCTCAACAACGTTACACCCCACACCAATTTATGCCCCACAACAATGTTACACCCCACACCAATTTATGCCCCACAACAATGTTACACCCCACACCAATTTATGCCCCACAACAATGTTACACCCCACACCAATTTATGCCCCACAACAATGTTACACCCCACACCAATTTATGCCCCACAACAATGTTACACCCCACACCAATTTATGCCCCACAACAATGTTACACCCCACACCAATTTATGCCCCACAACAATGTTACACCCCACACCAATTTATGCCCCACAACAATGTTACACCCCACACCAATTTATGCCCCACAACAATGTTACACCCCACACCAATTTATGCCCCACAACAATGTTACACCCCACACCAATTTATGCCCCACAACAATGCTACGTCCTACAACAATGTTACACCCCACACCAATTTATGCCCCACAACAATG
>OY992879.1:94245040-94247540 GCA_963921405.1 Cepaea hortensis | reverse complement strand
ACGTCAACGAGAAGGCAACATATTAGTCCAATTGTCTGATTTAGGGGTTGAACCCTTTACTCCGGCATCAGCACACCGGATGCTCAAGAACGTGCGTTCTTATCCATTCGGCAATGCTGACCTCCCCTCTTGAACTTGCGATATAGTCTGTTGTGTCCTGTATGAAGAAACATCCCGACAAAAGGAACCTGCGTGAGGTGTGTCAAATGCTACGGCCATCACATGTTGTAGGCCTGGTTGTACAGAGGAATCGCAGGCCAGGCTTTCCCTCCTGTCGTGAAAGTCAAGAGCTGGCATCGAGCTCTCGTCTGTTCATGTTCAACCAACCTAACGTCATAACGACTACATCAACACTCTCGTTATTTCATGCTAGCTGTCTAAACACGATGACCGCATCTTTCCTAGCAAGTAAACCCTGTTTTTAGATGCGCAGATTGACCTTCTGCTCATTTCGTCTTGTAAGACGTGTTCAGACAAGTTTCTTTCTGTCTTAGAAGTTGTGTTACAGTCATGTAGATGTAGAGATCCACCCAGCTATGTGATATGGACCACACACCTCACTGAAATCCGATCATTCTAGAAAAATATGCAAAGGAAAACAAAGTGACAGAAAGAACTGTGAGGTAATGTTCATCCCAGGTAGTCTCCCTTGCTCATTCGTTACGTCATTATCATTCTAAAACTGTGCTTCAAATGAAAACATTAAACGTGTGATAGAAATTACAATAATCATGCCATTGCCGTGTAACCTGTCAATATTGGTGTTGAGGGTGTCAAGAGGGTCAAGCATATGACATCACGGTGTAGACGAACACGGTGATGTCATAAGGACAGCTTAAAGATGGCCTTCCCACTTTTGACATACACCAACGAGAAGCAGCGTTCTGTTATCCGTTTTTGTTTTTAATCAGTAAAGGGGTGAAATCTATAGACATTCATCGACGAATGAAGGTCCAGTATGGCGGTGCATGCCTGTCAGTCCGGCAAGTGTACTACTGGACTAGGAAGTTTAAAAACGGCTTGACTTCTGCGACAGACTGTTCACGACCGGGTCAGGCACACCGAGTGGTGACCCCAGAGTCGATTTTTCTACAGGAATCCATGCAATATATCGGCGCTGGAGGACTCGCATTGAACGCTGTGGTGACTACATCGAATAATTATACATTTGTTCTGTACTTTTTAAGAATATATTCACACACACACACACACACACACACACACACACACACACACATACACACACACACACATACACACACATACACACACGCACGCACGCACGCACGCACGCACACAGAGAGAGACAGAGACAGAGACAGAGACAGAGACATAGACAGAGACAGAGACAGACAGACTGTCAGTGGTATTATTCATTGCTTCCCTTCCGGGTCCTGGTAGCACAAGGGAGAATTAATAATTGTTATTCATAGATTATTTATATACATGTAAAGCTCCCCCGATGTGTCTCCACCTTGACGTGGTGGGGGAGCTTGCGTGTCCCATCGACCCCATTTGCTTGCCGATGGGTGAAAAATTACATATCGGACAGCTTATGGGATAGGGACCAGACTAAGAGAGACACAACCTGCTTCTCTGCAGGTATAGACTGAGGATAGCAGTCAAAATTTAAATCAGGTGCACGAAGGCAGAATTTCTTGGTCGGACAAAACTCTTAAGGCTCCCTGTCGAGGGCTGTGGCTGAACGCCTCTAAGCCACAAACCCTCGGATCTGAGAGCCAGGCCGATACCCGTCTACCGGAAAATAGAAACGTGATACTGAGCAAGCTACATGCTCAGGTCTGATACATGTTCGAAGAGCTGGGGGATATGAGGGATTCCCGGATGAGAGGGCCTGACCGTTTCTCGTTCACTGCTGCACGAAGGTAAAGTGCTGAGCCGGCAGCACATGTAGCCTACCTCGTGAGTGAGTACAAAAAAGACAGAAAAGTGCCCCAGTCGAAGGGCATGGTTACGGAAACTCTGTACCTAACTCATAGAGTGTAGATATAAGTGGAAGAACGTCTCAACAACGCAAAATGGAACGCACGGCGAGCGAACCTATTGCGTGGGTTGAAGTCACAAGCAAAAGCTTACCGAGTGGATGTCGCCCGCAATCTGACCGCTCCTGGTGTGAGCTTGAGCGATCAGTGGCAAGCGGGATGCTCAACACATGGACGTGAGGAACTAAAGCAGCCATGAGCAGGACGTGGAAACTCCTTGGGTGAGCCCAGTCTCAGAGCAATATGTGCCGGCTCTGCAATTATGGAAGCCTCCTCGGATAGTGAGATGATGCCCATGGTCTGCCCCTGCCTTCCCTTGAGGGCCGTCCGCGATATCGTTGATCGTTCTATCTTGACCAGCTGAGATGTGGGTGACATTACAACAGTCTAACGTGTCTCGAAACCAGAGGAAGGCTAACCTCACTAAAAAATGCCCGCCAGAAGTCGGAAGTGTCGGCCTACGGGTGGCAAACTAAAAATTGACACTACGCAATTAC
>OY992879.1:94175040-94240040 GCA_963921405.1 Cepaea hortensis | reverse complement strand
ACTTCCATTGCTTCAGTACTCCTCCATATCACTTATAAAAATTTTCAACAAAAGCCATTTCTACTTTCTCACACACTTCATCAAGTATCACCTTTCTTAAAGCCTGAAACTTATATCTTGCTATCTGCAATATACTCTATCAATTTATCTCATCCGTTTCCACTTCTTCAACAACTCCAAGTTTCTTTGTATCAATGCTATCTCTATCTCAATATCCTCCTCTCCGTATAATCTATCATCTTCCTCCATACTACTACTTGACTCTGACTTCTCATCCATTTCTTCTTCTGTTTGTCTCTCATTAGCAGCCGCTAATCTCTTTCGTTCAATATCCCATCTAATCTGTCTATCATTATTTCTTAAGGATCTTTCTAGTAAAGGCATTTCTTCACCAATTGTTGAATACTCTCTAATTCTCCTCTGTCTTTTCACTTCTCTTTCTCTTTGTTTATCCATTCTTCTTTTTGTTGCTTGTCTAGTATTTTTAAATGGAGCACTTACTTCTTCTTCCATAGATTCTATACTATCACCATGACTCTCTTTCACCTTTTCTTCTAGCATCGTTTTCGGTATTGTTTGTTCTTGAGTATCATCGTAGCCTGGAGCCGTTTTTAACTGACTGTGTGTCGGATCCTTTCTAAAAGCTGGGGTTATTGTAGTCCCCCTGATGACTCGTTCATCTAAGTATCCGGTGTCTGAACAATAATTATTATTATAATTATCATTTTCCTTCTCATCATCATCTCTTCTTAAGTGTTCCACGTGTGCCCTTGCCACATGTCCCGTCACCTGGTTCTTAATACTATACGATACATTTCCTAGCCTTTCTATAACATAATAACCTGGGACCCAACGATCATCAAACTTAGAGTTCCTTCTATGCTTTTTGTAATACACTCTATCTCCTACTTTAAACTCCTGTAACTTTGTATTCAGGTTTTTGTACTTTTTCTGTCTTTCTCTAGCTTTAACTATATTATTCTTCAACCTCATGTGTGCTTTATGCATTTCTTGTATAATGGTCTCCTGAAAGTCTTCTCCCATATACTTCCGTCTTGGTTTTAAGAGATTATCTATTGGTAATATTGGTTCTCTCCCGTGTATTAAATAAAATGGTGAAAAGCCTGTGCTCTCATTTTGATTTGTGCGTATAGCGCTAAGTGCTGGTCCTAAAAATAAATCCCAGTCTTGTTCATGTTCATCCACAATCTTTGCTATAATATCATATAATGTCCGATGTTGTCGTTCGTTTTTAGCATTTGAAGAAGGTCTATAGTATGAGGTCTTTACATGTTTTATATTTAAATCCTTCAATAATTTTTCAAATTTCTTATTCACAAATTCTCTACCATTATCTGTGAGTATAATCTGTGGACAACTAAATCTTGGTACGAACTCCTGTAAAAAAATATTAATGACAGTATCAGCGCTCTTATCTGGAATTGCATAAACTTCCGGCCAAAGACTGTAAACGTCTACTATATGAATTAAATATACATTCCCTGACAATGTTCTAGGGTGAGGACCCGATATATCTAAACTAATTTTCTGCATAGGGAACTGAGGAATATCTGTATCTTGTAAAGGACACTTAATTGTTTTCATATTCCTTAACCTGCATCTTTCACACGTATCCACATATTTGCAAGCAGATCTAAATAAGTTTGGCCAATAATATTTACTCGTAAGTGCTTTCACCAATTTATCCCGACCGAGATGTCCATTTTCATTGTGATATGCTTTTAAAACTTCATTTTCTAAATGTTTTGGAATATATTTCCTTAGCTGTTCGTTCCTTTCACACATATAGTATAACTGTCCATCCTCTTGTAAAACCAAATAATTCTTCTTATATTTGTTCTCCTCCGTTTCACTTAATTTCTGTTTGATTTGTAAGACTTTTGGATCTAATTCCTGTTCTTCTTTCATACTAAACTGTGCTAAATGTGGGTCTTCTTCCACTCTATGTTCAGCCTCCTGATCCGATGGCAAACTCTCAAAGTCTTCTCCATTTATTATGGCAGAATCTAAAATATTTACTTGCCAGTTTCGATCGTCAATCTCTGGTTCTCCTTCATCTTCTGTGTCACCTGACGACTGTGGGTAGGGAATCCTAGATAATAAATCAGCGCATGTGTTAATCCTACCTGGAATGTACTCAATTTTCGTATTGTATCCTTGTAGATTCAATGCCCACGTCTGTATTTTCCTGTTCTGCACTGGAGCTTCTAAAAAAGACTTTAAAGGCATATGATCAGTTCTAATAACAAAATTTGCGTTATGTAAGTAGTAATTTAGTTTCTGAAGGGCATAATGAATGGCATACGCTTCTTTTTCAATAGTCGTCCATTTGCGTTGAGATTTGCTAAGTTTATGAGATAAGAAGTAAATTGGCCTTTCATTTTTAACCCCTGGTATTCCAGATTCTTTTCATTCATATGGTTGAACCAAACATGCTCCTATTGCATTGTCCGAAGCATCTGTGTACAGTATTAACTGTTTGTTTAAGTCTGGATGCGTCAATAATGGTACCAGTGTTAAGCTGTTTTTTAAATACTCGAACGCTTTTTGACACTCATCATCCCACTTAAATCTAGCGTATTTGCCTGTTAAATTTGTAATAGGTTCTGCTATCTTTGAAAACGCTGGGACAAACCGCCTATAATACGCACAAGTTCCTATAAACGCACGCACTTCCTTAACATTAGTTGGAGGAGGTAACTCTTTAATAACCTTTATCTTTTCCTGGTCTGGTTTTATTCCGTCTCTATTTATAATATAACCCAAATATTTTGTTTCTGTCTTTAAAAACTGGCACTTACTAAGTTTCAATTTAACGTCATGTACCCTTAATCTATCGAATACTAATCTAATATGTTTTAAATGATCAACCACATCTCCTGTCGTAAAAATCAGAATATCGTCTATATAGGCTAGTGCAAACCTTTGCATACCTTCTAATACTTCATTTATTAAGAGCATGTAGTGAGATGGCGCAGTTTTGACTCCAAAAGGCATTCGTAAGAATTCGTAAGAACCCATATGAGTACAGAAAGCACTTTTCTTTTGAGCGTCCTTCGACATCGGAATACACCAGAACCCTGATCTTGCGTCCAGCGTCGTGAAATATGTAGAGCCATTAAGCAGCCCCAAAATATCATCAATTACCGGCAGTGGGTATGCTACATTCTTAGTGATTTTGTTCAACGCCCTGTAGTCGCAACAGAAACGACTCGAACCATCTGGTTTGGCCACAATTACCACCGGAGATGACCACTCTGATTTTGATCTTGTGATTATTCCTGCTTTCAACATTTCTTCTATTGCCTTTTCTACAATTTCTCTATTTCTTAAGGGAGTTCTATATGGTTTTAAGCTAATCGGCGGATGGTCTCCCGTATCTATCTCCATTGTTACCGTTTTTGTCTTACCCAACTCTAAATCACTAATTGCAAACACATCCTGATTCTCCTTTATAAACTGTTCCAACACTTCTTTATTTTCTGGTGAAGTCTTTAACTGTGCCAACAATTCCTGTTCTCTTGTCTTTTTATCTAGTGAATGTATTTGTGCTGTATTTCTTTTGAATGGATGGATCAATTCATCCATTTGTGTGTTTCCTCTACTTCCGCGTCCGCGTCTGTTATTAACTCTTTCTACTCTATCTGTTGCCAATATTTCACTAACGTTACGTTCTAGTTTTGCTACTACACACCCTCTGTATAATTTAATTTCTCTACCTGTGTTGTTAATCACCATAACTGGAAAGGTTAAGTGTTTATCTAACGCTATTATTCCATCCGGAACTTCCAAACCAGGTTCATCAATTACTTCTTCTTGTAACTCGGTGACTCTGACTATGTCTCCTGCCACATAATATGGGTTTCTCTTTAGCTTTGCTTGTATCAAATTAATCGACTGTGGCTTTAACGTCGTGGACATTTTAACTCTCACTAGTGCTGATATATGCATGTCTTCCTCCATATCTACATAGACGTCCTTAAATTTTAATTTGTGTAAATCAAAGAAAAGTCTTACTCCATTTTTTATCAAAAAATCTCTTCCTAACAGCATGTTTCTATTTAAATCTTTCACTACATGAAAAAGATGTCTTACGTTGACCCCTCCTAGCTTGAAATTTATCATCGTTTGCCCAATTACTTGTAAATTCTGTCCCGTAACGGAGTGAAGATTATTATGACTCCTAAATATCCTACAATTTCTCACTATTCTGTATAGAAAACTTTCTTTTACCACACTAACCTGCGCTCCCGAATCAATTAATGTACGAACTCTATATTTTCCTATTTCTATTATACAAGAGCTATAATCTGTTTTACTTTCCGTAAACTGTTTGACTTCATCTAGTTGAAAATATTCTCTGTTCGTTCTACTATGTCTGTCATTAACATATTCCTTAAAGCTTGGGACCTTATTATTTCCCTTCCTACCCCAGGTCCCGTTTAATAGGTAGGGTGCCCGTTTCCCTGCGTTCTTGTACCTGTAAAATTTCTGTGTCTATCTTCAACATTCCTATTTAACCTATTGCCATTTCTACTCTGTGTATTCGATTGGACACGCCTATTTCCACAAAAACGAGCAATGTGTCCCCGCTGACCGCAAGAATAACAGACTATATTTGTGTTATTTGTGTTACCTACCGTCTCACCTGTAGGATACCTCATTTGTCTTCTTTCCTCATACTCATTTCTATTTCTGCCTTGTACCATCTGTACACCTCCCCTCCTATTCCATCCGAACCTTGTTTGTCCTATTTCCATGGGCTCCTCAACTCTATCTTCTCGACTAGTTCCTACTTCTCGTCCTGTTCTCAATCTAAACCTACGTCTCAAATTTTCTTCTTGTACTGCAATATCTACAGCTTGTGACAACCTCTCAGGGTTTTCCCTCATCAACTTAAATTTCAAACCATCGGACTTTATGCCATCTACAAAAATGCCGACTAACATCCTCTCTACCTCTTCTCCTTGTACATTCTGTCCCAAGAATGCCTCTTCAGCCAGGTTAATCAACCTATCGCTGAACAACTGTACCGTCTCCCCACTATTTTGTTTAGACTGTCTCAATACCGAAAAGGCATGCTGTGGATCCGTTATTTCTGCGTACTTGTGTGCCAGGTCGGTTTTGAACTGCTCCCATGTTTCATCTACTCTAGCCTCTAACTTTCTTCTAATATGCTGTGAAACTGGTTCTGTGGCTGCCTGATATGCAAGTCTCATTTTCTCTTCATCTGATGCAGATACCAAATACGCATATTTTTCTATGGAAGTGATCCATTTCTTAAACTCTCTGGCCTGTCCACTAAACTTAACAATTTCGGTCGCCATTCCCTGTTGTTTAATAACCGTATCAAGTCTACCTACCGCTGTTCCTACCCCCGTCAATACTTGTACCAAAGAGTCTTGTTCCGCCATGCTGAAATATTATTATATAGAACAAACAATCACAACCTCATTTGTAATCAGCTAATTTAAGAAATTCAGTTTACCTTATACACAAGAACAGTTCGACTAGGTAATAGGCTCACAGATTACCCTACTCTCGGTTCCTGATCCAAGCAAGACGTATTCCTCTAGACTCGTCTTCAGGTTATACTCAAACACTAGGATTCTGCGTCAGCTGAAATTCAATCAGTCGCGGAGTTCAGGTAGCGGAGTTCAGGTAGTCTGTCTCTTCCTCCAAGTAACGTCGTCTCTTCAGTTAGTTACTTCTCTTGGGATGCCTGGATAAACTTCAACCCCTGGTTGGGTCTCGACCAGATTTCTGGCTTCTGATTTCGCCCCGGGTGGGGTACTTCATCGACGTTTTGAGAAGGCCTCAGAGGTAACAGAGCCCAAAAGGTTAAGCTAGCGGCTTATAGATAGTCCGACTGCGTCAAACAAAACATAGGCCAATCAATGAAAGTATAAGCCACTCAGCTGTCGTCCTGGTTGTTACTGAGCTTTTCCATTATTTTGACTTGACAGAGTTATTATAAACTTCTTGCTCACCTAAAACGACTCTTCAGTGGCTTGATGACCCAGGACCGACCTTCAGGAAAATTCCTGCTCGCTCGAGCTCGAGACAACGGTTAAACGGCTTGACCTTCAGGAAAACTTCTGCTCCTGACACGTCCGTTAGATGAATGGATAAGAGGAGTCGCCAGGATGATGTTTACAGTTGACGCTCGCCGGTTTGACAACGATCGCAGGTGCCGCAACTCGTTATGGCCAGTTGTTTTTCACTTTTCTCTTGACGCCAATAAAATTTTGACAGGCAGTCTTGAAAAAGACTTACAGACAACCACCCCTGGGCGGGCTTTTGGTCGCTGTACTTTTCGCTGATAAGTTATTGGCCATTTTTCTAACTGCGCTTTGTTTCTGTTCAAGTTACGTATCGAATCGTGCTGAAATGCTTCTGTCTCTTCAAGTTGTTGACGTAAACAGTGGGTTTTTGTGTGACTTCTGCCGCGACAACTAAAGATCCTGGAAATCCTGGTTCTTAGGCTCCATTTCGTTTATGTAACGAAGTCAACTCATAACTGATAACTCATAACATAAGTGGAGTCAGGTGGATCTTTATAAATATACTTTATTCGTGTTGATGACAGCTGGAATTAGTTTTGGCAACCTTTCCGTTCGGTATCTTGATGTTAACTGCCCCTTTGACAACAAACCACGTCACGACTTGAGCATCTCTCCTCTCGTTCGACCCCGATGCTCAATCGTGCTGTAGTCGTTTCTCACCTAAATACTACCAAAACCCCTTCCTCTGTTACACTACTACTGCTACTACTACTACTCCTACTACTTCTACCACTACTGCTACTACTACTACTAGTTAATTGTGAGTGCACTGAACTGATTGTCACGTGTGAGTTAGCTTTCCTTATTACCAGTGCCCCCCGCCACCAGGCTAGCACACTGCGAATTCTGAGGTACATGTAAGTGACGTCCCCAAGTCAAGAACGAGAAGTCAGCCAACTGTCCGGCGTGCAGAACTTAACTAATGATTTCTACCGAATCCGGGAAGGTTAACCCGGTCAACAAATGCCCGCAGAAGTCGTATGTGTCGGCCTAACGGCGCAAGAACGCAGCTCTGCTGTAAACAGGCACAAAGCAGTCACATCCGAAAAAAAAATCCGGATGAACGAAGAAGAAGCAGAAGAAGAAGATTTCTACCGAATGAGATAGAGTGTCACACCATGCCCAGTTAGTCGCCTCCTGCTGATGTATGGAAGGTTACAGGTTACCTATGCAATGATGTGCCGTGCTATGTTATGTATGGCCCGTTCGACAGTTAGTTTCAAAAACAATATTGAGAACTAATAGGCCTTTCTGACAGCATAGGTACTCATCGGCACTCATAGTAAGGAAAAGATATAAGTAAGGCCCATATGGTAGCGTGCTTATTGATGCAGTGGTTAGGACGTTATATTGGCAATAGTTTGAGCGCAATCTGAGGGGGAGGGGAATCTATATCAGCTATCGACGTTCCCTACGGGAGGGAAAGACTGGTCATTTATTTCTCTGTACATCGAGGCCTACAAAATTTGATGAACTTCTCACCACAGCAGGTGGTTAATGAGTTAATGGATTTTTGTTGTGTAGATCCGAGAGGACACACGAGATAATATAAACAATTGGAAGATATAGACACACATGGATTTGAGCCTGAAGCCTCAAATAATGAAGCTATATTGCAGTATTACTTATTCCAATGTTAATCATTGCCCATTCCCATAAACTGCTATTAAATGTTTTACGTTTCTTCTTCGTAGTCTGTCAAGTTGTTGTCCATTTTTACAGTCCATTTTAGGTGTGTGCTTAGTATTAGTGAATACAACGTATCCACCCACAACAAACATACAGATAAGTAACTTTTATATTTATAGTTTTATGTAGTGTTTTTCATGTAGTCATGTCGGCTTGTGTTCGTTTATTTTGTGCTGACGAAGGCTTTAGCCGCAACGTCCATTTTGTTTCTTATAATCGTGTTCTAGTAAAGCTCACAATCTACTTCTCGTTTTCTGATAATTCATTCAAATAATGACAGCACTATTCGTGAGCCGCTTACACGCATTCGAAACACAACGGCGACCGATTTGGCAGCAAATCGTGTCGCGTGGGGTTTTAACGTATTGGTATGGGAGCCGGTCGTTCAAAAAGCAATGGCAAACTAATGAACGTAAAACTTGCCAAGACATCAACAACAGCAGTAAAATGCTGGTGTTGACAGTGATGTCCTGTAATTTGTTTAATTTTTTTTTGCAAATCCCTTACAGGACGTTGCAGTAAACACCAGCATTTTTCAGCTGCTGTTGATGTACAAAGCAAGATTACGCTCAGTAGTTTGCCATTGCTTTCTGAGCGACCGGCTCACATACCCCGGAAGTTACCAACGCGGCGAGAACCGCTACCAATTCTCGCGTACATCACGTCACTCACGAGAGTATACGGGATTACTGCGAAAGACGCTAACTTCTAGCCAGGGAGATCGGCGTCCTGTAATTAGGATATGCAAAAAAAAAAAAAAAAAGGACAGCACTAGCTGAAGAGACTAGTGTTCTCACAGGATACGCCATGATAACACCTGTCGCTTATAGCTAGATTATGCTAGGAATAACGTCGCTGAGAACACGGAATCAACGCTAAAAACGCGCTGTACACGTGGGAACAGCGGATCAGGTCCCGCCCTCACATACTGGTCTTTCTTTCTTCATTGTCTGTCATCCCACACCCAGCGTGTGAAAGTGGGGGTGGTTCGTCGTCTTCCTCCCCCCCCCTCCCCGCTCCATTTCCCGACTCCTCGTTAACGACCCTGATATTAAAACAAAACAAGTTAGTTGCATTGACGTAGCAGTCAACTACAACATTTTTTGACTATTTGTTGTTCCTGGGCAAGTTTACGTTCTGTAGTTTGCCATTGTTTTCTGAACACCCGACACTCATTCTATTATATGTAAACCAAAGCAGGGCGGTCTGCTGCCAAATCTCGCGCAGATATGCTTCGAACGTGGTATGCGGGATTACGAATTGCATTGGTAACGCCTTAGACACAGAGGCGGCTGATATAAGCAGTACTTCATGTCAAGTTCATAACATAACTGTAGAACCGAGGCGTCATAGTGGTTAGTGCGTTTTCTTGTTAAGGGTTCAATCCGCCGTGATCTAGGGGCAATGGAGAGGTGGTCGAGTTCTTGTGGGACTTAGGTGGAGAAAACGAGAGAACAGACTGAGAACCCGTATGTGGAAAGAATGAGATTGCAGGGGATCGACAGGGATCTGGAAGAATACCCAAACTGAGAGGGCAGACCAGAAGAACTTTCAGTCAGATAGCGATGGGAACGATTTGTAGTGTGACTCTTCGCTGGCTGAACGAGAGGACATGGCACGTATGAGAATGTCCTGAGTGCAGCGATGTCGGTTCTTAGATCAACTCAACATAATTCAATCCCTCGTAAAGGCAAGATTATTCTTTCCGACCAGTACGGCTTTGAAGTGCAGTCATAAAAATGGGTACTGGACAACTTACAGAATGTTCTAGAAATTGTGTAGGACGGAAGGACGCCGAGGAAGGAAATTGAAACCCCATCTCATATGTCGAGGTCTAGAATATGTGAAGGCTTAACACATCTCCAGGACATGTCTTGGGAAGCAAAGTCAGTCAGGGTAATACTGACTACATTATCTACAGAGTTGCCATTGGTCTATAAATAAAATGGTGGCATTAAACCCCCCTTCATTTCTATACCGGCTTTGTGGTGAAGGTGTTACGGAAATAGTTCCTATATACCGAGTTCGTAATATAGCTGCGGACGATTAGGCAGCAGACCGCTTCGCGTTGAATTTCAATCAATACTAAAATGTTGACCTGTCGTAATTGACTTGGACACGTAAATTACAAGTACCTCTAAAGTCGGAGTGGGTTCGCCTGTTGGCGAGTGACACTGTTAATAGGGAAAGCTAATCCACACGCACAATTGATTTCTCATCCTTGACTTCGGGACGTAAATAGCAAGTACATTAGAATCCTGAGAGGATTAGCCTGATGGTGAGGGTCATTGCTACTGGGGAAAGTTAAGCCTCACACCAAATCAGTTCCATGTACTCACTAGTAATGACAAATACTATAGTCCATTCAGAAATGAATGTCATTATTCACGATAAATTTGTGGGAAAACTGTCTGTTGCATCGTTATGAAACTTTTCCTGCCGTCTTATATTTACCCCCACCAAAGGAATACGTCTTTGATAGGTCCAAAGACAACTTAAAGCGGCGACATTTCTTTGATGTTGTGGCAAAAAACTAGTGAATTCACGCTAACAAACTTGTTTTACAGTAATACCCGTCAATTCGGGCGACGACACAAGGCGTATCTAGATTCGTATGGGAGTGGGTGCAATGACTACTCTGCTGAAACGGAACATGATTACCTGTTTTGCACGACGAATATAGTTGTGAATGTCTCTGTAGTGGGCTTCCTTCTTAACGGTCAAGATGTTGGTCCTCTTTTCATTGAATGTTTATAGAATGATTCTATGTTCGTGTGTTGTCCCCTCATTTGACAACGTATTTGTTCTCACGTTTCTTGTTATGCCACAATATGTCAGTTTCCACAGCAATATTACTCTTCTGTTGGTATTCAATGCGTTTAGTGTTTTTTTTTTTTCCAATGACAGTTGTTTGTCAGCCGGTCTCGGTGGCCAAAGCCTTGCAAACGCGGTTCGTGAGTCGCTGACCAGGCGTTCGAGACGCAGCCGCGACCGACTTGTGCAGCAGATCGTGCCGCTTTGTGTTATAACGTGTTGGTATGGGAGCCGGTCGTTCAGAAACCAATGGCAAACTACTGAACGTAAAAACTTGCCTAGTACATCAACAGCAGCTCAAAAATACTGGTGTTGACTGCAACGTCCTGCAAGAGATATACAACATTTAAAAAAAAGAGTTGTTTGTCACCGTTGAGAGCTTATGGAACTGAAAATTCATCCCTGTGGAATACAAACTGTTGCCATTGACAAATCATATTGTTTGTGACGATGCTGTAATGCAATTCTTCTGAATAGTTGGAGCAAAATATCCCAGTAGGTGTGCATGTGGATTAATGTCTGTGATCTGCCCAGATCTTAATCTGTGTCGGACGATTCAGGTAGGTTGAAGACTGCTCTCGGTTGCATTCAATTAAATCCATCCTTTCTCCAATAGTCATCTTCCTCTTTCAACACATGGTAATCACATTTTTTCCAGTAACTTTTATCAATATTTAATAGCGTAAGTATCTTGACAGCAGACAATCTGAATGTAATATTATCAGCTACCAACTGTCCCTTAATTTTAGCCCATACAAGTTCTTTAGGGTTTAAATGAGAATGGTACGGCGGAAGTCTAAAGCACTTATGGCCATGCTCATCTATCAACACTTCGATTTGATATTTCTTGCTTCTTTTGCGCCTGTTTTACAAGGGGTAACAACTGTAGCGTGAAATACGTTTCTGGAAATAGTATGTTTTCCATTCGGAGCTATATCTTTACCGATTCCTTTGTGCTCGATGCCATAGGTATTTTGTCTTCTTGGGCAACAACATTGTGATATGATGCATTGTCCATGATTAGACTAGACGGTATATCTAGGGATGGAAGCACTATATTCTCGAGCCAATCTCTAAATAAATTACCATTAATCTCATTATGATAATCCCTATTGTTTGTATGCTTTGATACGAACATGAGTCCAGCATTCTGTAGTAAGCCATTATGAATACTACCAGCATTGGCTATGACCACACTCTGTCCTTTACTACTAGGCACATATCGCTTTATCTTTCCATCCACTGATTGCCATTCCTCTTCACTTGTGTGGTGCGCATTGATCAAGGTTTCATCCAAATACACTATGTCATAATTTTCTTTGCGCATTTCCCTTATTTCACGTAGGTATCTACTTTTCGTGGCTTCTAAATGCGGTTGCTCGCAAATGATATTTCTACCTCCCTTGTACTTTCTAAAAGTGAAGCCTAATGTCCTTATAATTTCCCCCAAAGTTGTTTTAGATAGCTCTATGTCATTGTTCTTTCTCAACCAAACCCTAAGTTTTCTTACAGTCACTGTTTCTTTGGCATCCAGCATGTTTATAATAGCTCGACCTATGACATCCTTGTCAAAGCTGTCTACAATTGCCTTTCTACCTACCGTTTGCTTATTGAGTGATGGTTTCATTCCAAATTCTTGCACTCATGGACGAAATGGTTTGTACTTAAAGCCAATGCATGCACTGTTCTTTTCTCGGAATTTGTAATAGTATGCAACAGTTTCCTGCGATCAGCTTATTGACAAAATATGTGTACAACTTCTTAGCGATGCTTTGAAGTGTACACATTTTCACATTCAATCCCATTCAACAATATTCACACATTCAAATGTTTGCGATAAATGGTAAGATTTATAAAATAATCACATTTCATTGAAGCACCCACATTATTGACGACACCTCTGAACACTTCCATTTGACTACGCGAGGTTCTTGCGACAAGGACATTCTCGTGTACCACAAGGAATTTAACTATTGAGCGCTGATGTTTCTGGGTGAAGTTGTAATACATTTATAATATACACTTCATCTCTGACCCGTAAATTATATACCGCATGTAAACATACATTGACATCTGCTGTACAATCTCCAGAAAATTTGTTTTCTTGTTGGGTGGACATAATGATGAGGTTATATGCTAAATTTCATCATTTCCCCTCAGTTGGTTACTGAGATATGGATTTTTATATGGAGACAAACAAATGTGAATGAACCATAGTACTAGCGGCATTGGACTACGCTTGGGTTCAAAGCGAGCCACCGAAAAGAACAATTCTAAACAGAAAAAAGTATCCCGAAGCAGTTTTCTGCTACGGCGTTAGCCCCATCACAACCTGACATCACGGAGGAATAGGGGGCCACTTCACTTAGCAAGTGACGATCCAAGGCGTTCAACCGTGCTCGTGACATTATCTGCGCAGTTCCGTATTAATTTCGCTAAGGCACCAGCTAAATATATGAGTGTACTTGTAATAATTTCAAGGTCACAGGGTTCCCCCACCACCCCACACACAAAACACGCACACACACACACACACACACGCGCGCGCGCGCGCACACACACATACACGTGCACAAACACCTTCGTCATTCTTGGTATTTTATTTTTTTTAACACGGTTTTAAGACCGGAAGTAACCGGTTGTCTGGGAGATGACACTCGCACGCCCCGTCAACCTGGCCAGGTGGCGGTTGGAGTTCAACAGGAAGACAAGAGTACCTTACAATGTAGGTCATCACAGATGTGTCCCTTAATCGGACAACTTAAGAATTTGGAGTTGGAGATAAAGAGAAAGAGAAAAGAACACGAATTGAATGAAAAGATGAAGATAACATAAGATAGAGCTTGGGCTAACTAGGTACTAGGTTGGCAGGTCGACAAATAGGCAAAACATGTTTCAATGACATAACGGATGGACCGATCGACTGACCGACCAGCTGGCAGGCAAGCTCACGGATGAGTAGTTGGGTAGACAAACAGAAAAAAACAGACAGACATATAGACTGACCGACCTGTTGGAGGCAGACTGACAGACGGATGGAGGCTCACTTAGAGAACCGAACGATTTCACAACTGGCAGGCATGTTGACGGACAAATGGATGAACAGAAAGACAAACAGATGGACCGACCGACAGACAAACGGATGGACAGATGGACAGCCAGACAGAGAGACAAAAACTGACCGACCGACTGATGAACGGACGTTCGGACGGACTAACCGACCGACAGATAGACCGACCGACCCAACCACCCACCAAGACAGACAACAGATAAACAGACAGACTGAACGATCGATCAATTGGCAGGTATTTTGGCGAATGAATGGATGGACAGAAGGACAGTCAGCTGGACCCTACCTACCTATGGACGGACCGATGGACGGAAGGACGAACGAACGTACGGACCGACCGATCGACCGAAATCTAAACGCGACGTATCGACCGAGCCAACCACTAACAGACAGACAGGTGCATTCGAATGATAGCTGTTATGAGCGAGCACTTCATGTGATTTACCAAATTACCATCTGCATGAAACGATACATTCCCTGAGTCTTTTTTATTGTTTTCAATAATTTCAACCATAACCATCGACCAAAATCAATTACCAGCATGACACGCGATTAAAAATAAAATTTACAAAAAAGTCCAGTATCAAAATCCTGCTGTATGTATGAGAAGTGTTAGGAATATTACACTATGTAGGCCTTGAGTACACAGAGACATAAGTGCAATCTTTCCCTCCCGTACCTAACTACGAGATCTGGTACCGGGCCCTTGTTCGATCGCGCTCATGTCAGTATCAGCTTATGACAAATGATGATGATGATTAAAGATGTTGACAGGAGCCTGGTTTTCTTCCACTTCTATCAAGACACCTATTCACCTGTTATTTTCACCACACACACTGTTCCCCTTAGCAACTGCACTCGCATAATACTGAAACCAGCGGTTCACACACTTGATTGTCTCCTAACCACAAATTCACAATGAGAATGTGCTTGCGCTATACAGAACTGATTGATCTCTTAGAGAAATAGTCCACATGCTTCTTTGTTTCTTTCGTATACTTGAATATATCCATAGAAAACAGCAGTCAATTGTCATCTCTATAGATTTGTATCCTCAAATACAGCGGAGGACAGCATGGCCAAATGGGTAAGAGCGCTCGTTCTTAAACATCCAGTGTGCTAATCCCGAGGTAACTGGTTCAACCCCTTCATCGATCAGCCTACAACAATCAATCAGACTATAATGTTGACTTCTTGTCCTTAACTCGGGGACGTAAATTACAGGTGTCTCTGAAGTCGGAGTGAGTTCTCCTGATGGCGGGGGACACTGGTAATAGGAAAAGCTAATCCACGCGCAAAAGTCAGTAAAGCGCACGAGAAGCAGTAGAACGTGTATGGACTACGCTTGAGATCAAACGCGAACGTTAAAAAATGACTCCATTCGTTAGTGATGCAGAAACAACACAACATTCAACATACTGCAGTGTTTGAGAATCACTGATGGTAACTAACATTTCCAATAGGGTTCTGAAAGGTGAATACCTGGCGGCGACAGGTGTTATAAATCTGCAGCGCGTAAGATGCATACGGTTGAAGGCAGCTGACAAGTGAACATAATCAGGACGAAAGGAAGAGGAACAGAAAACATCATGTCCGTATGTCTTGAAGTTGTTTATGTCAGAAACATGGATATAGGGCACACCTGAAATAGCACGAACAGAGAAGGTAATAAACTGACTGCCAGAATGTTGTATCAAGAGAATGGCAGGTAGACATACAAGTTACACAATTGGTAACGCTATTGTGAATGCCACAGGTGGGCGTCGAGTGTTTCGGCTATCACATATACAGGGTTAATCAACACAGAACGGGTGTCGTCGACTGCAACACACCGAGGGTGATATACTGAGGTGGGTGTCCGAGGACGTTTAGACTGAATTGCTTGGTGTGCAGTGAGGATAATCTGACGATTGACTAACTAACTAACTAACTAACTAACTAACTAACTAACTAACTGACTAACTAACTAACTAACTAACTAACTAACTGACTAACTGACTAACTAACTAACTGACTAACTGACTAACTGACTAACTGACTGACTGGCTGACTAGCTATATAGCTAACTAACTAACTAACTAACTAACTAACTAACTGACTAACTAACTAACTGACTAACTGACTAACTAACTAACTGACTAACTGACTAACTGACTGACTGACTGACTGACTGACTAGCTATATAGCTAACTAACTAACTAACTAACTAACTAACTAACTAACTAACTAACTAACTGACTAACTGACTAACTGACTAATTGACTGACTGACTGACTGACTGACTGACTGACTGGCTGACTAGCTGACTAGCTATATAGCTAACTAACTAACTAACTAGCTAATTAACTAACTAACTATAAACGAAGTAAGTACGTAACTAACCAACAAACTAACTAACTGACTAACTGACTGACTAACTAACTAACTAACTAACTAACTAACTAACTAACTAACTAATTAACGAAAAAAGTACTAACTAACCAGCTAACTAACTACCTATCTAACAAAGTAAGTACGCAACTAACCAACTAACTAACGAAGTAACTAACTAACTAACTAACTAATTAACTAACTAACTAACTATCTAACTAACTAAGTAACTACCTAACTAAGATATAATTAACTAAATAATTAACCAATTACCAGATTGTGTGGAATCATCATTGCATGACTAGGGAACGAACACAAATTACGGGATCGCTAAACTAAGGCACTGGTTACTTTACCTCCTCAACATTCCTGAGGATACTGATGTAGGCATGTGTTATACCAGTGGTTCTCAACCTTTTTTGGACCGTGCCCCACTTCATCATATTTTCAGAACGTAATCCCCCCCCCCCCCATGACAATGAACAGTCAAGCTGAAAAGCATCTGATGGCTGCAGAAATGTGGTTTCTGAGGAGAATGCAAAGAATACCATGGACAGACAGAAAAACCAATGACCAAGTACTACAGGAGACAAATGAAAATCGTAGACTGATTAGAGAAATTAGACGTAGACAGTCAAAATTTTTTGGACATGTTATGAGAAGAAATGGATTGGAGAACTTAGTGACAACTGGCAAGTTCGAAGAGAACAGACCAAGAGGAAGACCGAGAGGAAAATACCTGGATGGCTTGGCCACATGGCATGGACGAGACAGGAACACTGAGCTGATCCACGACACTGGTGATCGAGTGAAATGGTGAGACATGACCGCCCACGCTTTCCGGCATGGCACATGATTGATTGATTGAATTCCCCCCCCCCCTTTCATATTTCCTATCTAAAATCCCCCCACCCCTACACAGTATACGTAAAAATGTAAGGTAAATTTAATAGCACATACTAAAACAAGTCTAGATATCCACATAAAACATGATTTATGAGTCTACTTACTTTATAAAATGAATTTTAGAAGGATGAGACGTACTTAACTGTAAAGAATGAAGGGAAAACAATATCAAGTAATCGGTTCTTGTATTAATGCAATATTGAAATGGTCTTCATTCCCCCCCCCCCCCCCCCCTGGAAACCCTAAAATTCCCCACCGGTTGAGAACCACTGTGTTATACTAATAGTTTAGGTAAAGTAGTTCAATATCCACTTAGTGGTTCTGTGGATGCTGGTGTAGGCGTGTGCAATAACTAATAGTTTTAGGTAGAATATTTCAATGTCCACTTAATTATTCTGGGAACACTGATGTAGGCGAGTGTAATACTAATAGTTTTAGGTAGAATAGTTCAATATCCACTTTCCCACAGTGGTTCTGGGAATACCGACTTAGGTGTGTGGAATACTAGTAGGTTTAGGTTATGTAATTCATTTTCCACTTAGCTGATCTGGGGATACTGATGTAGGCGTTTGAATACTAATAGTTTTAGATAAATTAGTTCATTGTCGACTTTACCAGGACACGTCCTTGGAAGTAAAGGCAGTAGAGGTGATACTGCCCACGTCATACATGAAGAGAAGGAAGAGAAGAAAGAGGAAGAGGCAAAAGAAGAAGAAGAAGAAGAAGAAGAAGAAGAAGAAGAAGAAGAAGAAGAAGAAGAAGAAGAAGAAGAAGAAGTATACGCTGCATTGAGCAGATTAACTTCGCAGTTTCTTTCGGTTTACTTGTCGATAGACAAGACGGACAAGACGAGTCACAGATAGGCTCGACTACCCAAAAAAAAAAAAAAAGTCGATGTAATATCATGAGCAGTGGTCATAACGATGAGGAAATACGTCAGCTGGCGTCATGCATTAATTACTGTATAATAAACGACCAGTATCTATGTCATTTGCTAATGACTATGATTAGAAGTCCTGCTGCAGCACTGCATAATTTTATTTAAGCTGGTATTAAAATGTTCACTTGCACTGACTGACTGACTGACACACACACGCACTCACACACACACACACACACACACACACACACACACACACACACACACACACACACACACACAGATGCACACTCGAGTGCGCGCTCTTGGGAAGACTATCAAATATACACATATACACAGACAAACACTCACACACGCACGCGCTTGGAAACAACCAAACACACACACACACACACACACACACACACACACACACGTGAGCAGACAACCACATACACACACGTCAGCAGACAATTACATATGCACACATATATTCACACATGTGAACAGCCAACAACATTTACATATACACAAACACACACACAGACACACACACACAGATATATATATATATATATTTTTTTTTTTTTTTTTTTTTTTTCCCGCGTTTCCATCCTGTTTCAGGATATTGCGGTCAACACCAGCATCTTTCAGCTGTATGTTGATTCCTAGGCTAGATTACGCTCATCAGCACGCCACGACTTTCTGAGCGACCGGCTCCATACTCTCATAAGTCACTTTTGCGATTCGAACCACTGCTAATTCTCGTCGCGTCACGTGACGAGAGTATTCGGGGTTAGCGGAGAAAGCTGCTAACCCCTCGGCCATGGAGCCGGCTATATATATATATATATATATATATATATATATATATATATATATATATATATATATATATATATAAGGGACGTTATTTTAAAATCTGTTCGTGCCGCAGCCCGCGTAATTGCGTACGTTGAATATGGTCATGTCATTGTCATGTGGTAAGTACTGACCAATGAATAAAAGAGCACGTGCTTATCGTCCGATGATGCATAGGTTCTGTTTCTGACCGTTGAGAAATTGGCCGGGTTGATACAAAATCCGCCCAAAAGAAGCTCAAAGAGCGGTGATTCAGTTTCTTTCATTTGAAGGATGTCGAAGAATGCATGCAACGTACGGTAACAAATGTGTGTCGAAGACAACAGTGACTGACTGGGGACGAATGTTTCGGAAAGGGTGTCATTTCACGACAGATCTTCGATGGCCGGGTCAAGCGCATATTGTTGCAACAGAAAAAAAAAACCATCGCCAAAATTGATGCAGCATTACAGATGAATCGTTGTCGAAGCATAAGTTCACTAGCGAAAAAGTTTGATGTGTCAATTGGGACAATTCAAAAGGTCGTTCGTAAGAAACTGCAATATCGGAAGGTGTGTTCACAGTGGGTACCATGGATGTTGACCGGCAACCAAAAAGATTAACGCATGGGATGGTGTTTGAACCACTTTCTGCGTTACAGAGTAGAGGGTGATGCATTTCTCTTCTGCATAGTGGTAGTCGATGAACCATGGTGTCACCACTTTGAGTCGAGCAGCAAAAGAGAGAGCATGCAATGGAAACATGCTGGATCACCAAAAGCCGAAAAATTCAAGTTACAGGTTTCCACTGGTAAGGTTATGCTGAGCGAATGTTTTTACCATGAAGGGCTCTTGTTGGCCGACTTTAAAGAACGTAGTGTCAACATCAACTCTATGCACTACTTGCAAACACTAGACAAGCTGCAAAAAGCCATCAAGAATAAACGACCCGGTATGCTTTCTCCCTGTGTGATGTTTTTGCACGATAATGCTCGTCCGCATGTCGCAAAGATTGTGCAGGAAACATTAGCAAGGAAGAAGTGGGAAATTCTGCAACATCCAGCCTATAGTCCTGATTTGTCACCAAGTGATCTTCATTTGTTCGGAACTCTAAAAAAGCTCTCAAGGGGCAACGATTTCACACAGATGCAGGCTAATGAACGCGGTAAACACGTGATTCAGTGAGCAACCACAATCCTTTTTTTTTTTTTTTTGCCGACTTCATTCGCCGCCTACGTAAGCAATGGATGCTTGCCTGAATGCCTACGGCGACTTTTTCTGACCAACCCATGGTGCATAATTCATATATATATATATATATATATATATATATATATATATATATATATATATATATATATATATATATATATATATATATATATATATATATATATATGATGGATGATGGTAGAACACCAAAGGACATCTTTTTTGGTGAATTACAGACGGGTAAGAGATCTCAGTGTCGGCCTCTACTACGATACAAAGATGTGTGTAAGCGGGACATGACTGATACAGGCATTGATAATGCACATTGGGAGCAAGTCGCCGCTGAACGTGTTGCATGGAGGGCAACTATCAGAAATGGAATAAAGACAAAGGAGAAAATGATTGCAGATAAAGCACACACAGAGCGTGAGAGACGTAAGATGGTGCACAATGGTGGAAATGACCATGTTTTCACATGCATCTACTGTGGGCAAACATTTGCAGCAAGAATTGGCCTTACCAGCCACACTCGCCACCGCCATGGGACGTAGTTATTACGCCTTTTTGAAGCACAATATACCAAACTATCGTCTGTCAAGACGGAAAGGTGCCAATGAATATATATACTTTATATATATATATATATATATATATATATATATATATATATATATATATATATATATATATATATATATATATATATATATATATGAGACAGGACGACTTTAGCAAATCGCCCAAGATTAGCGGGAGAACATGAACTGGAATATTTTTGGAAACAAAAAGTTCAAGGACCAGTTTGAGCGGGAGTGCATTGCTGAATAGCCGCAAGGTCACCTGCTATTGTTGACTAGCAGTTTCTCAGGGAGAGGAGTGCCAAATGTATTGTACACTTTGGGTTCAAGCTGTCAGAGGGACAATGGTGAACTTTAGAGGCAGCATAATTTATGAGTACAGGCGGCATTGGAAGTGACCTCGGCTGTCAGCATAGAACGCTATACTCCAAATTTATGGCGGCGGGAAAAGATGGAACCGACCATGAACCGGAAAGACAATGTAGATTTGGGTTAATGATATGATGGTAGTATGCAAATTAAGCAGGGTACGCGAGGTACTGATTGGGTAGCCCTTCACAAGGAGAGAAGCATGGTCACGTGATTCAAGAAAGGCGCCAACTCAAGAGGTGATATATACGTTGGATCCAGTCAGTTTAGACAGTGTGGAACGAGCAAGAGTATGATAGCAACAGGGCCGGGGGCTGGGCTATCGCCCAGCCCAGGAAGTGTGAGTTGGGAACTTCAGCAATGGTGATGTCCACATACCAGGCTGTTTAGTGTCCAAGAAGATGAAGAGGCAGTAGTAAAGACGGGAAAGATGCACATATCACAGTTTCGTCTGGACTGCCGAAGAAAGTAGGATGGTCAAGGATCTGTGAACCATTTATTCCAGATAGATAAATCTGATGGAGTGGAACGCAAATTCCGAGGATCACAAAATGGCGTGCAAGCCATTTGAGAAGGACTGTTGGCTAAAGAAGAGCACTCAGTAGTTGCAGATGATGGCTAACGTCAGATAGGACAACCACTAGCCAGACTGCGATCGGAATCACAAGGGAGACACTGCGATCGGAATCACACAGGAGACTAAGATCAATCGGAATCACACAGGAGACTAATGGCAAACATGATTGGAAAGGTCAAGTGGGATTCACGACAAACGAGAGGTTGAAGAGAGCGATCGTATTTCAAATATGAAACCCAGAAGGACAACGGGACGGCAGAAGTTGAATGTAAGTTGACATAAGACATAGACCTAATTAGTTTAATTGCATATTATAATCAGGTATCTTAGTTTAGAGAGCTATAGCAAACTACCGTAGGTGAACTTACCGCGTAATCATGAACGACCCGGCAAAGGATCAGGACTGAATGCGACGTCCTGCATATGACCTATATTTAAATGGCCGAAATAGAGTGATTGGAGTCAAATTAATCGGTTAGATAAGCAGAGTGTGGATAAACTATATATGTGCAGGTAAATTAAGTAAATAGACTAAAAGATTAATGATAACTAGGCCGGTCAACACGGCATATAAAACGAAAGGCTATTGCAAGAATATAAACAAAGCGACCAAATACAGCAGACGGCAGAAGAAGATAGCAAGGCACTCGCGATCACTAGGTCAACCAGACAATGACAGATGAGATCGTTGGCCAGAGACGGGGCGGGCACAGGAAGGAATGTTGTCTTTTGTCCGCTGGACGTAGGTGAAAGGAGGTCACGCTTCTGTGGTTGTATAGTTGAGTTGGCCTGGCGGGATACAGGCAGCGAGTTCAAATCTTCGGGTGAATGGTTAAATACTTAATGTTGGCTGTAGGCGGCGCGTCAACAGCTGAGCAGAGCAAGTCAACGTAAGGGTGGCGTTATCTTGTTATCATTAAAGGGCCAAAGTCCTAATGTCAGTGCACGTTAAAGACTAACTCACTGATTGAAGGGTATCACAATAAAATACCCCACCGTTATACAAAGGTCACCCACTCTTCGTCCAGGAAGTCAGAGTCATGATTGATGACAGTGTATGGCAAGTGAAACCCAGAGCCATGCAAAGTGCTTTGCCTGGCTGAACGCAATACGTCTGGTGGCAGTGTAGACATCCGAGGCCACTAAGAAAATATAGCGCTTCTACCCCCTCCCCCCTTTTTGTGTTGCCCTGCAAGAAACGACAAGGACCCATCGTGCTAGCGTGCCCCATCAGCGGCAGGGCGAGACGGGCTGTTCGGAACGTTATCAATGGCACATGCGGCGTGCCAGAGAGGCATACAATAACAATGACAATTATAGGTGAATCAAGAAACCCCCCTGTCTATTTCGACGAGTAGTATTCAATCAAGGGAAACCGAAAACCATCAGAAGAAGCAGAACATTGCAGGGCGGAGACAGTAACTGTGAAATGCACGCATGAACAATTACATCACCAAGCGGGGTTGTTCCCCTCTGTTTTATGCAGTGAGTCAATTATGGCTGTTGTGAAGAGACAGATGACAGTGTCACTCGGGGTAGTTAGAAAATCCCTTTTTTTAGATGCGGGAACAGAGGTGGAATTCAGTGTACCAGCGTGTTCAAGGTTCATGAATGTAGTTAGAAACATGTTATTTTGCTGTTTAAATGAATGTGACTACTTGATAGGATCAACTTTTGTGGAGTAGTTAGCTCCCTTGTTGTTTCCATAGCGGAGGTTGTCAAGTCGGGTATGCGAATGTTTTTATTTTTGTGTGGGCCTCACTCTATTGTGTTGGGCAGACACAAATGTAGTATTGGGTGTTATAGTGACGACACACAGTTCAACGTCGTGCCAGGAGGCCAAGGAGACCATTTATAATCTGAGATTGCCCGAGTAGATGTTAATACGGGTACATGTTTGTTTTGATGTGAAGGGGCGTGGCGAAGAATAAATGTTAGAGCATGATGTCCTAGAATTGGGCACACATTTTTTTGTCAGAGTTATTTCAGCGCCAAGACAATTGAGCACGATGTCCAACGACTGAGTGCACATCTTTTTAAATGTCAAAAGCTGTTTCATGATATATGTTTGGTTTGTTTCTATGGCCACTAAATGTTGTTTACTTACAGTAGGGGCTGATTTGTTTTTGTGTACAGCGGCGGCGATTGTGAAGATTGCAGCTTCAGGCTGATGTGTCCTTGCGAATAGGGGAGAATTGGTTGTTTTATTATGTGTGGTGACCAGGCATTTTCCTGTGAGGTCACATGAATTGTTACAATGTTTTTTCAGATTCAGGAATGATTGGACACATTGATGTACAGATGTCCTAGTGGGTAGCACCTATGTGAATTTGATTGTTTGTTCTGTTGTTGTTACAGGGGAGTGGCATATTAAGTGAATGCCTATATTGACATTGTTTTATTAATTTTGGTGCCCCTAAGTATTGCACCCATTGATTGATGATTTTGTTTTCTGGGGAATCCCCAGCATGCAAGGGATTGAACTGTCTTTATTAATAATATTAGTTGGTTACTATATTGTTGTGATGCACGTCAGAAGTCGAACAAGTTTTAACTGCCTTATGCACTGGGAGAGCAGGGGATGCAACCAGTATTTTATTATTATTATTATTATTTGGGGTGGAAGTTCCAAAAAGAGTTTTCCCCTTAGGCGTCCAATATTGTTTATGGGGGATGTCAGATGCGGAACCAGGGCTTCGATCTCAAGGAGGGATGACGCTATATTGATGGTGGGACCCATCAACTTTTGGTAGGTGGGTAAGAGACAGGACGAATTTAGCAAATCGCCCAAGATTAGCGGGAGAACATGAACTGGAATATTTTTGGAAACAAAAAGTTCAAGGACCAGTTTGAGCGGGAGTGCATTGCTGAATAGCCGCAAGGTCACCTGCTATTGTTGACTAGCAGTTTCTCAGGGAGAGGAGTGCCAAATGTATTGTACACTTTGGGTTCAAGCTGTCAGAGGGACAATGGTGAACTTTAGAGGCAGCATAATTTATGAGTACAGGCGGCATTGGAAGTGACCTCGGCTGTCAGCATAGAACGCTATACTCCAAATTTATGGCGGAGGGAAAAGATGGACCCGACCATGAACCGGAAAGACAATGTAGATTTGGGTTAATGATATGATGGTAGTATGCAAATTAAGCAGGGTACGCGAGGTACTGATTGGGTAGCCCTTCACAAGGATAGAAGCATGTTCACGTGATTCAAGAAAGGCGCCAACTCAAGAGGTGATATATACGTTGGATCCAGTCAGTTTAGACAGTGTGGAACGAGCAAGAGTGCGATAGCAACAGGGCCGGGGGCTGGGCTGTCGCCCAGTCCAGGAAGTGTGAGTTGGGAACTTCAGCAATGGTGATGTCCATATACCAGGCTGTTTAGTGTCCAAGAAGATGGAGAGGCAGTAGTAAAGACGGGAAAGATGCACATATCACAGTTTCGTCTGGATTGCCGAAGAAAGTAGGATGGTCAAGGATCTGTGAACCATTTATTCCAGATAGATAAATCTGATGGAGTGGAACGCAAATTCCGAGGATCACAAAATGGCGTGCAAGCCATTTGAGAAGGACTGTTGGCTAAAGAAGAGCACTCAGTAGTTGCAGATGATGGCTAACGTCAGATAGGACAACCACTAGCCAGACTGCGATCGGAATCACACGGGAGACACTGCGATCGGAATCACACAGGAGACTAAGATCAATCGGAATCACACAGGAGACTAATGGCAAACATGATTGGAAAGGTCAAGTGGGATTCACGACAAACGAGAGGTTGAAGAGAGCGATCGTATTTCAAATATGAAACCCAGAAGGACAACGGGACGGCAGAAGTTGAATGTAAGTTGACATAAGACTTAGACCTAATTAGTTTAATTGTATATTATAATCAGGTATCTTAGTTTAGAGAGCTATAGCAAACTACCGTAGGTGAACTTACCGCGTAATCATGAACGACCCGGCAAAGGATCAGGACTGAATGCGACGTCCTGCATATGACCTATATTTAAATGGCCGAAATAGAGTGATTGGAGTCAAATTAATCGGTTAGATAAGCAGAGTGTGGATAAACTATATATGTGCAGGTAAATTAAGTAAATAGACTAAAAGATTAATGATAACTAGGCGGGTCAACACGACATATAAAACGAAAGGCTATTGCAAGAATATAAACACAGCGACCAAACACAGCAGACGGCACTCGCGATCACTAGGTCAACCAGACAATGACAGGTGAGATCGTTGGCCAGAGACGGGGCGGGCACAGGAAGGAATGTTGTCTTTTGTCCGCTGGACGTAGGTGAAAGGAGGTCACGCTTCTGTGGTTGTGTAGTTGAGTTGGCCTGGCGGGATACACAAGCAGCGAGTTCAAATCTTCGGGTGAATGGTTAAATACTTAATGTTGGCTGTAGGCGGCGCGTCGGGAAATAGGCGATAATAATGTTAGTTAAATATATATATATAAACGATAAATTACTGTGTTTAAAATACTGTTGTTAATTTATGTTATGGCTAAGATATATTGATATTAGCGTAGATAGGGAAGCAATAGCTGTTAAGGACTTTGTAGGTAGTGAAAGACTAAGGTTGATTGTGACATAAAACTCACGGGTATTGTTTTATAATGTTTCAGACATTGTCTGGGTAAACTGGAGTTGCCTAGACATACCGGGTATAGCCGAATAAACAGTTACCCGCTGAACAAGTTGGATGGGAGCGAGTTAATTCCCTGGGTATATTGATTGATGGATCAATCTATGGATCAATGGGTATTTGGGCTGAATATATGGACCACTAATAAGCCTACGGAAAGATAGTTACGAAACAAAGGCCAGTGTAATTCCTAGCTTTAGTCTTTTGCTTCATGCGGTTAATAGGTGATCATAAGTGGCATTCCCCTAACATCCAGTTGCATAGGCTGTTACACTGTCTATCTCTCCCTTGTGAGGTAATGCAGCATCGTATTATTACAGTTCAATATGCATTATGTGTCTGCAATGCATGTACTGATTACTCTATGCGATTATGTTGTAGATTGTCACTCTGTTATTGTTAAGAAGGAAATAAGTAGAGTAGCTTAGAGACCTGGTGAGGCTGTACATCTCTTCTATAACCTGATAACACACACCACGAGACATTGATGGTGCAATAGTAATTAACTATTGTTCTCACGCGGAGACACGAACCTAAATCTTTCCTATCCTTTACTCTCATCCTCTTTTTCTCCTTCGCTCTCTTCATCTTTCTTTACTATCAAAGGTAGTGTGTAGTAGGCAGAGTTCGACTGAGGAACGAACTTTTAGGCTTCACACTATTTATATCGTTTCCCTCATCATTCTTTTCTTTCTCTTCTCTCTCTCCTCCCTCCCTCTATCTCTTCTTCCCTATTCTTTTCTAGCTGTCACACACACACACACACACACACACACACACACACACACACACACACACACACACACACACACATATATATATATATATATATATATATATATATATATATATATATATATATATATATATATGTATACTTGTGTACACAAGTGAGCAGACAACCATATTTACACATATAAACACAAACACAGTAAGCAGACTACCGCATACACACATAATTCCCAAGCATGAAAACAAACTCATTACCCAACACAAATACACCATCCCCCTCCCCCTCTCTTTTGTTTTTGTTGTTCTTCCCCACTCCCTATCACACATACACACAATATATAACGATTAAATTCGCAGTGTTTAAAAAAAAAATCGGAATTTTGAAGGCTTGGTAAATCTGTGAATTTAAACGTTCATCATCATCATCATCATCATCATTATCATCATCATCATCATCATCATCATCATCATCATCATCATCATCATCATCATCATCATCATCATCATCATCATCATCTTCCACGTCTGCCGTCAAGCGACGTGGAGAGGAATAATTTACGCTCCAGCGCCCGATTGGCGGAACTAAATAGTGTCATTCCGTGTGATTGTACAATATGTTTGATGTCGTCAATCCTTTTCTTCTTGGGCGACCTATTGGTCTCGTCGCAGATGATCTTTGATGTGGGACCAGTGATGGTAGTTGATGGTGTTGCATTCTAACGACATGGCCAAACCACTTTACCTTCTGTCTTTCAATGAATGTGGCACAAGTTGTTGATTCCACGGTCTGTCTTATAACAGCATTTCTTATTAGATCTCGGTTGCAGCTCTCCTCATGCATCTCATCTCACTGGTGTTGATTTTGCGAAAGTGTGATTTGGATAAAGTCTAAGTTTGAGTTTGGTAATCATAGGGTTGGTGTGAATATACTGTTTATTGTCTTTCGTTTTGCGGACATGGGTATATTTGATAGTTTCAGTACGTGTGATAGCTGAAATGTAAGTGCACTAGCTTTATGACTTCTGATTTCGATTTCTCTGTCCAATCTGCCGTATTCTGTGATCATACATTCAAGATATTTGAATTCTTTAACTTCTTTCGGAGACATACTATTTATCTGTATACTAAGTGGACGAGGCGATCTGCTAACTTGCATTTCGGTTTTGGCTGTATTTATACTCATATTGTATCTACTGCACGTTGAACTCGTCGCTATAAAACAGGCACTGATCGTCTGTAAATATAAGTTCATTTATTTCCTGTGGATCAGTTGTTTCATCTAGTGTGAAGAGTTCTAAATTTTCTGAATCTGTTCTGACAGGTCTTGCTTCTTTGGATATTCTGTCCATGTAGATATTAAATAGCAGAGGAGAGAGCACACATCCCTGTCTCACTCCTGTATTGACTGTGAACATATTTGATATACCTTCTTGTGTTCTTACCGCACTTCGGATCGAGTGGTACAGGGCTATGATGTTTTCTAGCAATTGTCCATTTGTTTTCAAGGATGGTCCATAATTTGTATCTGTCTACTCAATCGAAAGCCTTTTCCTGATCTAAAAACACAATATTCTGCTGCTCACTATATTCGTTACAGAACATTTATTAGAATATTGTGAAACAATAAATAGAATACTTAGGAAGTATAATATCATCACATGGCAAATCAGAAGACGAGATCGAAAATAGATGCAATAAGGCATAGCAACTAATTGGACAAATGGCACCATTACTATAGAACAAACACGTAGACACTAAACAAGGCTGTCTACAACACAATCTTCCTACCAACTCTATGCTACCAATGCCAAACATAACAATGACAGAAAAAAAAGACAAATTACAACAAAGGAAATGAGATTCATGAGAAGAATATTCAATGTACCAAGAAGAGAGAAAATCAGGACTAAAGTGGGGCTTATAGCAGCGCTAGATTTTATTAGAAAACAGCAAGTTAAATGGTTCGACTAGTATACCACAACAAGCAATGATGTACAGACCAAATGGAAAGGGAATAACAAAGTCTATTGGAATCTCGATATATAAAGCTCATAAACGAGCACTCTCTCGCTTTGTATGCTTCACCACGACACCGCAAGGAACAAGAGGAACAAGATGAGATGAAGAAATAGAATACTGTCATTTTATCAGATCTGAACAAATTAGATGGCTTGGCCTCATGGCATTATCGGGACCAAAACACAGATCCGATCCAATACTCTGGTGATTATGTGATTATGTAATATGTGGCACCTCGACTGGGAATTCAATGATTTTAAAGAATAAACAACGTGGCAAAGAGAAACGTCTATCTATAACAAGAGCCAACGTTCCACGATAAGTGACTATAGATCCAAGAGATCGTATATCATCACATAGGCGGCGTTTGATGTGGCAGGGCGCAGATTATGCCTCGTTATCTGGTCTAACGAAGATAGAGGCCATCCTCAGGGGCTTAACCCACTGGGGTACACTGGGCAAATCTAGCCCGGAGTAATCTAATCAGGCCTCTCTAAATGTACGTGACTCGTGAGCCGAAGTGTCTGCAGTATCACTTCGTTATGCCCGGACTAATTGTTGTATTCCCCGTTGGACTACATCTGAGCATTAATTAAAATGTAATTATAAACTTGGAAAAGAGCAGGCTTTGTGAGGAAGGAGTTGTTTCGAAGGCAATTCGTAATCCTGCATACCACGTTTGAAACACAGATGTGGAAGATTTTCAAGCAGGCGGCCTTTCGTTGGTTTCCACACAAAGGTATCTTCCTCTACTTCTTCTGCGTTCTTCCGGAGATGCGATTGCGCTGTGCCTGTTTACAACGGAGCTGCGATACTGCTCCTTTAGGCCGACACATCCGCCTTCTGCGGGCGTTTGCTGACACAAAGGTATGATTGCCGGTCTTTCAGGAAGCAATATCAAACTATTGAACGTAAAACGTGCCAAGAAATCACAAATAGGCAAAAGAGGCTGTGGTTGACTGTCACGTCTTGTTAAGAATATGCAACTAACTTACAACAGTTGTGAAAGGGAGCCGTGGGGGTACAAGCCTGCTGGCCATGTGGGCAAGTGTTCGACTCTCCATCGGAGGAGGAGTTTGTTTTTCACTGACTCAGGCTCCAAGATCGACCCAGCCTAAATACATGCCATGAAATGTACTTGGAAGTAGAAGTAAAGGCGACCACATTAACCACAACACCAGTAGAGTGCCCATTGATCTAAAGTATGGGTCTAGCACAAGATGTCCACCCAACATACCCCCCACGACGTGGAGTGGGATTCTTTATTTTATTATCCCAAGAGAATGGATCTCAAAGCTGGTATTGCCTGTGTTACTATATGGTGTTTGTAAAGTCTCCCTTCTCTTTATATGTAGAACAGCCGTTTACAAGACGGAACATATACTCTCCAACAAACAGCTATTCTACATACAAAGTGTAGTGAGACTCCAAAAACACTTTGTATTTACTGTCCAGCGGTTTAAACTTTCCGTGTACATGTTGCTCTGTCATCGCGTGCGTCGTTTGGCAAGTATGCCCCACGTATACTTTTTCTATGCCACCTCTTATGTTGATGTGCTCTAGATATGTCGCATTTTTCCAGCTTCAGTGAAACCCACAATGTAAGTTTTAAACAGCCAGTTCCTCAGCCTTTGTTCATTCATGTTAGAATGTGTGATTCTTTTTTTCTTAAGTGTTAATGTAGCATTCATAACATAAAATTAGCGTGCGAAGATAAGTGATTAGAAAGATTAAATGTAAGAGGGGCTGCTTTTCACAATATTTGACCCTTTGAAAATAAAGTTCGTTCGTTTGTTCGTTTCTATTCCAAGATATTCTCAAGAAATCCCACCTCTCCCGCCTACAGTTTTCCAACTATTTCAGTACTCGGTATCCCAAATTCACACCCATATAAAATACCAAATCACATACAAATTCTCAAGAGGTGTGGCCAAACAAGAACTCTACGCAGGAAGCCAAAGAAGATTGATAAACCTACACAGTACTGGTGTCGTTAGCCGCTACACGCTGCGGGATTTGCTGAGGGGATCCGAGAACTTATGGAGTGAATGGTTCGATGTGCAATGAGGATAATCTGTCGACTAACTAACTAACTATACAACTTTTCAATACACAGATTTTTGCGTTGTGTGTAATACTTTTGCTTTTCATGACCTTAAACTTTCGAAGACACAATTCTTTCGACTTGTCGATTCTTCCTTTCTTTTTGTATCACTGTAAAGCCTAGATATGTGCAATCTGTTTAATTTTTACACATCTGCTACTCGTAACACAGCTGCGGGCGATTTGCCAGTAGACCCCCTTATGTTGGTTTTCATACAATAGTATGGGTGGCGGTCGTTTAAAAAGCAATGGCAACCTACTGAGCGTAAGCTTGTCAAGAATCACAGACACAAAATGTTGGGGTTGACTGTGACGTCCTGTAAAGAATATGCAACTAAATCTTAAAGCATAAAATAGCAAGCAACTACTTCTTTCTTCTACTTTTATGAGCGCCATGTGTGTTTATTTATGAACTGCTAAATAAAACGGATATTAGAAATAGTGCCTTTTCTGGCACTATCATGGAATTCAGATTTCCTAACTTTGATGGTAATTACTTCTCGCTCATCTCCACCGCCATTCCCAGAGTTGAGTTGAGTCAAGAACTAACATCACATCACTTGGGACATTCCCATACATGCTCCGCCCTTAACTTCAACAGCCAGCGAAGAGTTCCACTGCTAATGGTACCGGTAGCACAGGGCTGTGCGGTTGATTTTCTCAGCATGATGAAAGTCTTCGAATTACCGCTCCTTAAATGTTTTTTTTTCTATCTCGAAATGCCGTCCCTTACAGATTTTTAATTATTCTGTCAAACTGTCATTTACTGCCAATATAGTACTTTGCTGTGAATAGCGGGGGGGGGGGAGGGGAGGGGGGATGTAGCTAAAGCTTACATCTGTTGGCAACAATCTAGGTAACGTTATAAATCCTTATAAGTGAGTTATAACTCCCCCATTCTTGACGTCATAAAAGCCAACCAGATTTGACCTACTTTTTCAAATATCGCGGTCTTTGGTTTTGGGAGTTTAAAATGTTAAACTTTAATTATTAAAAGGTAAATTATTTACGAAATAATTAAACAAGAAATAGCCGTGGGTGTATGTGTGTGTACGGGGTAGGTCGGCGTGGGAGTGGGGGCAGCAGGGGAATGGGCCCTTAGTCCGACTATGAGCATATGCCCACAGTGGTCCACCAGATCCATAGCTACTGTGAGGAGGTGTTATGTTTGATGATCATCTCGGCCCCTGACCAGACCAAGTGTAGTACTGAGAGGGCAATACAACACTTTGATCGTAGCCAAAATGCC
Organism: Cepaea hortensis; assembly: GCA_963921405.1. Taxonomy (NCBI): domain Eukaryota; kingdom Metazoa; phylum Mollusca; class Gastropoda; order Stylommatophora; family Helicidae; genus Cepaea; species Cepaea hortensis. Next base: position 94,207,916 of record OY992879.1, on the reverse strand, counting down.
AGAACATTTTGAGCACATCGGACACTATTCTTGTTACAATCTCATCGGATACTATTCTTGTTACAATCTCATGAAATAAATTGAGATGCCAGTGTGATTTAACATAATATCGAGGATGTAGAATAGCATAAAGAAATAAGCTAATTAACATAGAAAATTGTCGTATTCCTAGAAGGTCTAGCATAATTATTAATGTAAAAAATGCAGCTGAATTTCGATACTTAGTGACTGTTTGTACAATAATTATTAAAGTATAATAGCATAATATTAATGCGAATTATTTTCCTTCTCCCGTATTTTTCAAAATTAGGTCAAGGGATGTAACTCACGAATAACAAATCGACTGAATTATTGTGATATCTTCACGTTTTTGTAAAGAGAACTGTTATTTTTTATGTATTTCTTCTTTTTCAGTTGAAAATAAAAGATAACTGTTATTAGTGTTCTGTAGAGAGCCGTAGTGGTTCATAAACTATCATCATACAGCTCTTCAAGTGAAAAATTTAAAAAAGTAAAGATGGCTGATAGTAGTGATTGTAGTTAGTATTGCTTAGTGAAATTCGTTGTTATGGGGTGGGTAGCGGTTATTAGTGAAAAAACTGCGCTCCACAGCCAGATGGCATAAGATACAACGGCATCAATAGGTGTACCGACAACGAGCTAGAGGAGCTACAACAACAGTATAGGGAGTGCGAGCATCAAGGAGGAGTGGTTACACAGCTATCTGATTCCCTTGCCGAAGCCTGGCAAAGATCACACAAAAATTCAGAGATATCGAGTTATAACCGTGCAGAATAATGGTTGGCAAGCTGCTGGAGAAGTTAATTGCCAGGAAAATATCAAGCCAGATAGAGAGGCTAGGTATTTCCCACCTACCCTGGGTGGGTGCCGTCCATAAAGAGAAACCTGGACCAATGCAGCAGGTATTGCCCATGGTGTATGAAGGTATGAAGGTTTCTACTCAGGCATTGAAACCTTTGCTGCAGCGATTGATCTTGAGGACGCGTACAACAGAGTACCATTGGATTTTTTAATGCCTTGGATCCTTGAACTCAGAATAAGTCCATTCTTCCTTAGTTGGATCGCTGCAGCCCTCTTCCAAAGGAAAACAGTTTTTAGATGTTTCAGTTGGACGTCGGAACCAACAACAATATATCCTGGCCTACCACAGGGATCACCATTACCTCCGGTACTGTTCAACGCCTACACTGTGAGAATCACCAGTGAGCAGATCACTGGACCTGGTAGGACATTGTCATATGCCGACGATGTTTTAGTGTATCGCCAGGGTAAGGATAGAGATCAGGTTGCTGTGGAACTACAAACCGAACTCAATCGGATAAGTACTTGGTGTGTTGAGTCTTGGGCAATGGTCAACCCAACAAAGGCAACAGTGACTTGGTTCTCGTTGAATAATCATATTATCAACACTCCAACACCAACTGTAAATCTGTGTTCAGAGACGGTGGAAAGAACGCAGGCAATGAATTACCTGGGGATACTGTTTGATCGAAGCCTTGCTTATAATGAGCACATAGACCAGGTGATAACAAAGACCAAGCGTGTGTTGGCTGCGATGCGGGTGATGGCGGCAGCAAACTGTGAGCAGCGCTATCTATGTCTTCTATACGAAGAGCTGGTCATGTCTGTTTTTGCGTATGCGATGGCAATCCTGACTCTGAGCCGTAAGCAGATAGAAAGGATGGAAAGGATACAGAATGAAGCTATGTGCATTATTCTTGGGTGTACAAGAGATACAGCATGCAGGGCGATGCGCTACCTTCTTGATTTTCCAACCATTGAAGACAGAATACAAGTCTGCAGAGCTCGCGTCTACCTCAGAGTTAACGCAAACACACAGCATCCACTGCATAGTGAAATTATGAAGGTGAAGGGCGGCAGGTTAAAAAGAGGACGGTCGTGGATGGGTCAAGCCGAATACATTCTTCAACAGGTGTGTTCACTTGAGGACTTAGAACCTGGCGAGGAGTGGGTACAAGTGCCAACAGATGTCTGCACATATGTGGCATATTAAAACGTTCTTACCCTTTCCTAGCATTGACTCCCTTAAAAATAACAATCCCTTACAACTACTGTTTAAGTATCTTACGTAATGTAGGAGAAAGGAAAAGTAGCACAGCCAAATTTAATTGACATAAATTAAATTTTGGCCTTATTTTGGTTCACATACCTGGCCAAGACCGGCTAGATTTAAAACAAAGGCACTAAAGCGGCAATTTCTAGTCAAGAGAGACAAAACAAAGTCGAGTTTTCCCTTCGGTAAGGCATTTTTGCCTTAAAAATATATCATTCTCTGCAAGCCATTGCGAGTGGTGGACTTGGTGGGACTGCGTTGCCAGATTATCAACTGGAAACTGGGTCACCAGCCAGTCAGTAATAAAGGACAACCTGTCCTAAAGCAAAGTCTGGGTCAACACAACCATGTTTACTGCTGCACTCATTAGCTCCATAGCGAGCAACAGACAAATTCGAAAACAACTGACTGGGTGAGTGATTAAGTCCTATTCTAGTAGGAATATCCAGGATGGACTTCTGAATCTAATAATCTACAAAGATGAAGATCAACAGAGTAACTGACAACAGTGTATCGTCTGCTTTACTTCTTAGAAGTACCACCTGAAGCCTCGTCACTCAGCAAAATAAGTGAAACTATGGGACAATCCTACTACAAGTTTAATAAAACTAACAACAGTGAGTAACCTTCAACTGTTCGTTGGATTACCAAGTTAATATCCAACTATGGATAAGTCTTCGAAAGAACGTCTCTCAGCTGCAACAGTCAAACATAAAGGTTCAGCCACTCAACACCAAGTTCTAGCTATGAACACCAACTCAAACAAATGGGAAGAGCCACTGAAATCAAATAAGCCAATACAACCAAGGTACCAACTGAAAACCATAACTACACCAGATTACCTCAAGGATCCAAAACCTAAACACCATTAAAAGACCATATGAAAGCAACTAAATGCCTCTACATCTGCAAAACAAGAGGAATCATCTAATTGTTTGCAACCCTGTTACTGTGATGAATTTACTCTTCTTTGGATATATGTAGGTATAGATCAATTGTGTCCCTAGTCACAGATACTACCATGAGATGCCTCTCAGTCATATAAGTTTCTACACTGGACTAGATAACAACGACTAATTCCTTGCTGGTCCAATGTCAACCGAAATGCCATGGGTTATAGACTCGCGACTTGGTGGGTGTAACATCTTTGTGAACATTGGGATTCTGATATTAGAAGCAGAGCAGCTGAATGGCCGTCTACTTGGCACCATGTATGGTGAGATGGGAAAGTACCTTCTGCAGAGCTGAAGTGGAAATTCCGGAAAGTGAGACCAACCAAGGCCCCAAATTTCACAAAAAGACACCGAACCTACTGCAACAGAGTAGTCGAAAATTCTAGCCCTCGGAGGGATATGTGATTGTGCGTAATTTCTATTCTTGGATTATAGAGTATGATTTGCACCAGCCAATTACCAGTGGATAAATATTAGGAACATAACTGAGTACATTATTTCGGTACCCAGATAATGGGAATAGGATCTAATCTACAGAAGAGATGAACACTTAACCGCACACCAGGAGATAAAGGACTCTATTAATTAGTTTAATTGAGTACCCATTGCTTTTTATATGTGTTGTCTTTTTCTATGCCAGGTATAAGGTAATTTAGTATAATGGTGGTTATGTTATGGTTATGATATATATAGTATTTTGACACCATCTCATTATTTTTAAATATGAGAATTGTAGTGTCAGAAACAACTGTTTTATATGATGGGTCCTATGTACTTATATCATGATTTGCCTTAATTATGTAAGGTGGGTCCAGGAATAGACCCAATTTGTGGTTGTTGTAATAACCTTGTTTTTTTTCTTGGGACACTGGGTACTATGTTGTGATAATGCAAATCATTCCCATGCCTGTCTGAAAATGCACAGTGTTCATTACACATATGTATGTAACTGCAAATCTTGATTTAAAACTTGAACTATTTGTCCAAAATTTGTTGTGTACATCCAGTAAATGTGGTGTTCAACAGTGGTTGTTTATATGTTGTGAGCAATCAATATCCTTCTAGCACTATAGTAAAGTTAAAGGGTGATGAAGTGGGAAGGGAAACCTACACACAGATGCCATTGTTTCAAGGACTGAATTGTTTTCTCCTGGGGTTTGTGGTAAATATCCCTGATCACCCTGCATTCCAACAAGTGACCAGAGAATCAATACAATCTCCTAGACTTTTAACAAAATATTCTCATAAATTAAAATCCACACCCCACAACATCCTGTTCAGTTTTCATCCAACTAGACAGAAAATGCAGATAAGAAAACCCGGCAGCTGTGGAGGCGGAAGTATAAGCGTTGATTTTCGAGAATTCGCTAGACAGTGATGCTGTCATTTACACAGAGGAGTCGGTCGTCCGACATGTGAGAAGTTCATGGGCCTTTACGGCTCAGACCGGAGGGAGAATTGTGAAGGAGGACTCTGGTGCTTTTGCTGAGACCACAAGTAGCCTGACTATGGAAGTCATGGCAGTAAGTAAAGCAATAACATGGCTCGAGACACAGACATTCACTAGGGCATGTTTCCTTAGCGACTCAATGAACATGCTCAAGAGGATAGAGATAGGGGAATTCGAAGAGAATGATTGCTGTCTCTGGAGCGGTCTCGGCTGGCAAAGATTAGTTTCATCTTCGTGCCAGGGTATGCGGGAGTACAAGGGAATGAGCGGGCTGACAAGCTCGCAGGTAACGCTACTGTGGAGGGCGGACGCGCCATGGACCAGGCTGACATTCTGAATGCTCTACGAGAAGTAAGACTTTTGCGAGAACCAAGTGATGACTGTGAATCTACAACCATGGCCTGACTGCGAGAACAGCAAATTAAAACAAAGGGTGGCTAAACAAGAACACTACGCTGGAAGCCAAAGAAGACTGATAAACAAACACAGAACTGGTGTCGTTAGCCGCTACACGCTGCGGGATTTGCTGAGGAGGGGATCCGAGCACTTAAGGACTGAATGGTTCGATGTGCAATGAGGATGATCTGTCGACTAACTAACTAACTAACTAACTTGGGGGGTACGGGGTGTCAGGCATTGGTAGCACCTTTGGTAAGGATGACTCATGTCCTTTTCAGGACCCCTCCCCCACTGGTCCAAGCCTGACACCCAGCTGGTGCCTGTGGCTCCTAGTAGCTGTCAGCATGCGACAGCGGCCACCCCCAGGCAACAGCTGTGAGAGTCTGGCGAAACCAGGCATGGGTAACCGATTTGGTGTCAAACCAAGCGGTAAACTAGGGTATGCCTACCCAGCATGTGAAGACAGGACTCGGCAGACTGCGCGGAAGAAAACATTCCTGATTCAACGGGCAAGACGGCGTTTACCTGCAAAGCGTTGTGGAACGTAATGAGCACGGCAAGGCACGTAGAGATCCCTGGTCATCCACTGCACCTGTATTCGTCTCCAGTCGTCTCGACTTGTCTTGCCACTGTACTCAGATGGACTCAGGCGAGAGAGTGAGGTCGACGAATTGCGCAACTCTTCCTCACTTTAATCCAAGTTATCGCGCAAGTCATCCTTCATCCAACGTTATATATCACCTTCAAGCCCTGTGGCGATGGGCGAGCGGCGAAGCGCAGGCGTGGGTACGCTGGCAGCAGTAGTCGCAGAACTGCACACAGGCGGCTCAGGCCATATGGTCGTCTTCTACTGACCGGAGCAGCAGTGGGATTCGGCAGCCCTCTGAGCGACTGATCAGCCCTCTATAGGAACACACTGCTCACCTTCATAGCATGAGGAAGGGGCTAGAAAAGGTGCCCTAAACATTGCCTGCTCCATCACTACCTAACCAGCTAGTCGCGGTTGGTGGGTACCCTAACAGCGGTCCATATACTAACAAAGATAAAACAAGCAAAGCTAAAAGAGTAAACCATATTCCCTTAACAATTGGAACTTGGAATGTACGCACCCTACTTGACAGAGACGGCGCGTCGGGTCCAGAGAGACGAACAGCACTGATTGGGAGAGAGCTGGGCAGGTACAACATCGACATTGCAGCCTTGAGCGAGACACGACTTGCAGAAGTGGGCAAAATCTGTGAAATAGGTGCCGGCTACACATTTTTCTGAAGTGGAAGGTAAAACGAGGAAAGACGCCAATCCGGTGTGGGATTTGCCATTAAGTCGGCCCTGGTCGACAAATTAGTTGGATTTCCAAAGGCTATAAGCGACAGGCTCATGACCATTATGTTGCCCCTGCTGAATGGAAGGAAGCATGCAACCATTGTGAGTGTCTACGCACCAACTATGACCAACGAAGATGATGCCAAGAACAAGTTCTATGAGGACCTGCACAATGTACTAACATCTGTTCCCAAAGGAGACAAACTTATACTCCTAGGGGATTTCAATGCCAGAGTAGGCACGGAAACCACCTCTTGGAGTGGCATTATTGGAAAGCATGGAGTCGGAAATTGTAACAGCAATGAACTCCTCCTCCTTCACACATATGCCGAACATGATCTCCTGATTACGAACACAATTTTCCGTTTCCCCATAAGAAATAGGACATCGTGGATGCACCCTCGCTCGAAACATTGGCACCTCATTGACTATGTCATCGTCAGGAGGAGTGACAGACAAGACGTTCGAGTGACAAAATCCATGTGTGGTGCCGAATGTTGGACAGACCATCGTCTCATTGTCTCGAAAATAAACATTCACATTAGGCCACCACGGCATCCTCAAGGGGTGAAAATGCAAAAAAAAAAGACTAAATGTCACCCGCCTAAACAGCAAGAAAATGCAGCAGTCGTTTGAAAATATGCTGGAAGACCGCCTCAAGCCCAATGCTGCAGCTAAACAGGATACAGAAACAGAATGGAGAGCCCTAAAGGACATAATTTACAACACTGCTATGGAAATCCTGCGTCCAGCCCCCCGAAAGCATAAAGACTGGTTTGATGAAAACTCCGAAGACATCAACCAATTTCTGGCCGAGAAACATCTTCTCCTCAAGGCACATTTGAATGACCCGAAGTCAACATAAAAAAAGATGCCTTCAAGAACATTCAGAGAGTAGTGCAGCAGAAACTTCGGCACATGCGGGACTCCTGGCTGAGCAGCAATCTTGATGAAATTCAGGGCTTTGCTGGCAGACATGATATGAAAAACTTCTGCGACTCACTGAAAGCGGTCTATGGTCCTACATCACCAGGCATAGTTCCCCTCCTCAGTGCAGATGGGGGAACATTGGTCACCGATAAGAAAGAAATCCTTCAACGCTTGGCAGAGCATTTCAGCAACATCTTAAATGCAACTTCCTTCTTCGATGATGAAACCATCAACTGCCTTCCTCAAATTCCCACCAATGAGACACTTGATGACCTGCCAACCATAGTGAAAGTAAACAAAGCCATCCAGCAACTCTCCAGCAGCAAGGCACCTGGTCCTGACTCCATCCCAGCAGAGATATACAAGGCAGGCGGGCCGGTCCTAACAGAACAGCTTCACCAAGTCTTTACAAACATATGGGTGAACGAGACCATGCCACAAGATCTCAAGAACGCGTCAATAGTCCACCTTTACAAACGTAAAGGAAACCGCCAATCCTGTGACAACCACTGAGGCATCTCCTTGCTTTCAATTGCAGGGAAGATACTCGAAAGAATTCTTCTCAATCGCCTCACAGCCCATCTCGATCAAGGTCTTCTTCCTGAGAGTCAATGTGGCTTCAGAAAAGAACGTGGAACTGTTGACATGATTTTCGCTGCTAGGCAGCTGCAAGAGAAATGTCAGGAAAAAAACTGCGAAATGTTCTCCACTCTCATTGACCTTACCAAAGCTTTTGATACTGTCAGCAGAGAAGGACTGTGGAAGATTATGGCAAAATATGGCTGTCCACGAAAGTTTGTCCAAATAGTGCGGCTATTTCATGATTGCATGCAGGCAATAGTACAGGAAAATGGTGAACTGTCTGAACCCTTTCCTGTCACCAATGGAGTGAAGCAAGGATGTGTCCTGGCACGAACACTGTTCAGTCTCATGTTTTCAGCCATGTTGATGAATGCCTTCGAGAACGACGACATCGGAATAGACATCAACTACCGCATGGATGGAATGTTATTCAATCTCAGAAGGCTGACAACTAAAACCAAAATTAACAGCGACACCGTCAGAGAGCTCCTGTTTGCTGATGATTGCGCTCTATATGCCAACTCAGAGGCGGACATGCAACATAATGTTTCAGCTTTCTCACATGCCTGTGCCAACTTTGGGCTCAATATCAACTTGGAGAAGACTGTAGTTATGTACCAGCCAGCTCCAGGGAATAATCACACTGTGCCGAATATCAAAGTGAATGATCATAGACTAAGTGTTGTGGACAAATTCACCTATCTTGGCAGCACTGTGTCACAAGCTGTCACAATTGATGACGAAGTGAATGCAAGAATCTCCAAGGCCAGTGCGGCCTTTGGCAGACTGTACAAGAATGTATGGGACAGAACTGCAATAAGCCTGCAAACAAAGCTAAAAGTATATATAGCAGTTGTATTATCCACACTGCTATATGCTTGTGAAACCTGGACTGTTTATCAGCGACACGCTAGGAAATTAAACCACTTCCACACAGTCTGCCTAAGGAAGCTACTGAAGATTAAATGGCAAGACAAGATTCCAACACTGAAGTCCTAGAAAGGGCGTCCATGCCCAGTATCCACACTCTACTGATGAAGAATCAGATTCGTTGGGCTGGTCACTTGACTCGCATGCCTGATCACAGGCTCCCTAAACGAATTTTTTACAGCGAACTGCGTTGTGGTAAACGCTCCCAAGATGGCCAGAGGAAACGCTTTAAAGACACTCTGAAAATCTCTCTGAATGCTTTTGGAATTCATTATGACACCTGGGAGGCTGCAGCCACAGACCGAAATTCGTGGCGTGCATCATTACGCAAGGGTGCAATCATTTGTGAGGCAACCAGGACTGCAAGAGCTGTAATAATATAATAATAATAATAATAATAATAATAATAATAATAATAATAATAATAATAAGTCTTTATTTTCAAAGGGTTAAGAATTGGGCACGCAGGCCCGTCTGACATTCTGCCCTTCTTCTCTATTTCCTCTCATACATTCTTTCATTCAACATCACTTATGAAGCAACTTTTGACAACAAAAGAACATTAAAACGCATGAAAAATAATCAATAACAAATGACTCACTGAAGCAGTGTTTAACATGGGCATTATAAATACCTAAGGAGGGTGTAACGTGCCATACATAAGGGAATGTTTTTTGGCTAGTTGTCGTTTGAGATAAGTTACCATTATTGTCTTTTTTGTGTTGTTTGTTATGGGGGCATGTAGTCTGTACTAAGGTAGTGTTCAAACAGGTTGCGAATGTATGTATCATGATTGGTGGTGTCTTTGATTTCTTGTGGAAGATTGTTCACAACTGAGCGGCAGAGTATGCTAAGCTTGTTTTATATAAGTCTATCCTAGGTTTAGGGACATGAAGTATATTTAGTCGTTCGCTATGTCTAGCGTTATATTTAAACAATGGCCAAAGGTAGCTTGGAGAATTTTGAAATAGGATTTTGTGAATTAGTTTGGTTTTATTAAAAAGCAGGCGCTTGTGGAGTGGCAGTAACCGGAGACGTTTATATAGGTTAGAATTGTCGGTAAGCTTTTCACCATTAATTAAACGCACTGCCCTTTTCTGGAGTGAATATAGGCGTTTTGTTATTGATTTGGAGCATCCATCCCAGACTGTGGAGCAGTAATCAATATGTGTTTGTATATGAGAAGTATAGAATATCTTTCTTGTGTTTTCGTCAAGGAAATTTTTAATTTTGGCAAGTTGGTATACTTTTTTGGCTATTTGTTTAACTAGAGCATGAACATGTGAGTTAAAAGTTAGATTTTGATCTATGATAACACCCAGTGTCTTGTGCTCGGTGACACTTTCTACAGGCGTGCTGCCAATGTGCAGCTGAAGAGTTCTCTGCGAGTTTAGAGTGTGAAGTCTTTGCCTGGTTCCTATTAACATAGACTTTGTTTTAGTAATGTTTTAGTATTTTTGTTTTAATGTTTTAGTAATGTAAAGAAAAGGCAGGACAGAAAAACAACTGCAGGAAATCCTCCTCCAGAAACATTAAACATTCTTTGCAAACATTGTCAAAGAACATTTCGAGCCAAAATAGGCCTTATCAGCCATCTTAGAACCCACGGCTCCATACCTTCAACCCCACTGGATGAAATGAATGGTCATCATCATTCTTGATGGACAAACAACAACTAACTAATAACTATTAGTGATTTGTAGAGGGTCGTAGTGGTTATAATCTAACATCATACGAGCTACAACTAAAAACCTGAAAAAGTAAAGATGACCGGTATTATTGGGTGTAGTGGGCGTGGCTTAGCGAAATTCGTTGTTAAGGGGTGGGTAGCGTTTATTAGTGATTTGTAGAGGGTCGTAGTGGTTTAATCACTATCATCATAGGGTTACAAATGACAACCTTAAAAAGTAAAGATGCTGGATAGTAATGAGTGTAGTGGTCAGGGTGTGCGTGCATATGCGTGTGAGCGGATGTAATAGTTATACAATTCTCTTCCTCCAGATGGGGGAAGACTGAAGTGTGGAGAAGGGGTGATAAAGTGACTATTGCGGAGGTCGCTGTAGCTGAAGGATGGAACCGAGGTGGGAAAGTGGCTAGAGAGGAGGTCACCGTTACTGAAGGGTAAAGTGACTAGCGAGGTGGTCGCCATGGCCGAATGTATGACCAAGTGGTCTCCGTGGCTGAATGTATGACCAAGTGGTCGTCGTGACCGAATCGACCTATGAGTGTTACCATGCGTTACCACCCATACAACAGCAAGGTAGTTTAGGTCATTCCTAGAAGCACTAAAAAACTGTGACGACCAAACGAAGTCAGCGAGGCAAGCCCAGGGCATGTCTTCTGATCTAAAAATCACATTTGAAATTTTTTTTTAATACTAAATATTTCAGAATGGTGAAAGTATGATTGATTGATTGATTTAAGAACCGACATCACAGCATTCGGGGCATTGCCATAAGCGCTCCGTCCCCATCCTCAGCAGCCAGCGAAGAGTTCCAACACCAATAGTGGCATTAGCAATCTGATTATATGTCCGTCTCGCCTTTTCTTTAAGTGTCCAGCATCGGACAGAACCCCTCGTTACTCCTCGATGCCTCATTCTTGCCAGACCATGGTGATCCATTTGCTCCTCCGAGGTGTGCACATGCTCCCACAAGGCAGCAACCACGCCTGACTTGTCATGCATTAATATTCCACTAAATTTTGCAGAGCCAGCCAACCTGTTCGCCTGTTCATTCCCCAACACACCGGCATGCCACGGAGAAAAGATCCAGGTGATGCTTGCCACCCGTGTCCTCCGAAGCGAGGCAAGCCATTCTGCATGAAGCATGCCTGTCCTCACCTTCCTCAGCATGCTTTCTGTGTCGTTACAATCACGATATGTGTGTGTGTGTGTGTGTGTGTGTGTGTGTGTGTGTGTGTGTGTGTGTGTCGCATGGCGTTTAGACATAATGACGTCATCGGAATGGACGGTGGAAAATCATATACGGAGTTTCCCATTCAGACACTAAAGTGGATGTCAACGGAGGAATCCAAGGAAAATGTGGAGAACGTCAGAAGACGGCAACGGGGACGCTTCGAGAGAGGACATAAGGACAGCGGTGTTTTCTATGGGCTCCGTGTTGGAGAGGATAGGATCTGGTTTGGTGCAATCTTCTTAGTGAGCGAGGAAATCGTCTGTTGCCTCACATTCATACAGTGATGGGACCGGGACAGGAATAACCCTTAGACGAGTTAAACGCGGCTGGTAAATCCTTGGGAAAAGAGCGACCTTCCTAAAGCAATGGCAGAATTCGGGAACTGAGTCTGTATAACTGTATAACCACACGTCCCCGTCTTCAGGGGCAGGTTATAATATGGAATAGCGTTCTTTGTTGTTCTGCGAGAGCATGTAATAAATGCCTGAAATTGCCGTCGGCTGGTTTGCGTCTGTTTCATCAAGGTGAGCGCTGTTTAGTATTTTGTTATTGAGTACGAGCAACTTTATGTCTTGGAGTGACATGCGTCGGCATGTGTCAAGGCAATGTGGGGTCTCTGATCCAGAAAGCATCGTGTGGATGTAAACAACGAAGATTCCCGCCATATCGCTAAGTAAACGAAGGAGAATGCACACCAGGATCAATTCCTGAAGCACGATGCAGCACCAAGATCGCTTGTTACGCGCCAACATGGCAGTTGCCGAAAGATCGTGAGAAACGCCAACATAATTATTGTTTGACGATTATCTGCAGGTAAAGGGACTAAATAATTTAATTAAACTAGTCCTTCATAAGTGCCACAGTTTGAGAAGTTTATCAGTGGAAAGAAAGAAATAAAGATTACACTATGCTATATTAACTGATCTACATACATGATGCGCACGAGCAGAAACAGATAATGAACATTACGTGTATTTAATAACAGCAAATTATATACTATCGTTTGAGACAATAGTAAATAGTTAAATACGATCATAATAGTGTCCAAGTTTGGGAAAGTGAAGCACAATACAGTAATGGAGAGGTAAACACAACTGATATATTTGGTTTACGGATCGTTTGAGTCCACACTCGACTTATAATGTGTTGGTACAGAAGAAGGAGGCGTTAGCTTCCTACACGACATTTCCACTCTGTTAACAAAGCAGTGAGTCAAACTTATAATAGGAGAAAGAACACTTATTTTCACGCTTATGACACTGATATAACTACACACAAGGATGGTACAATATTGCCAGTACCCACACATTTAACATACGAGTATCAAGAGTAGGAGGACACATATGAAGATTAAGTTGACACAGTACCACTTCATTACTTCGAACTTTACTCTTCACGGGAAACTTCAATATATATTTACGAGTTACAACGGGATATCTGACAGAATACATAGAGACACGTTATCATTACACCTCAACATGCAGGAAATCTAACACGTGTACACTCACTTGATTTGAAGTCGAAGCATACAGATAGACTTTAATGTCACATAGTACCCAATTGTTCAAGGTATTTAATCGATAACGATTCACATTGGGACAGTTATATTTATTATATCGGGACATTAAAGGACATTATACACATCAAGATACTACTGGACACTACACTGCACCTGGAACGCATCGAGACGTTACATGTTCCTCAAGACTCTGACGACAGGAACATATAAAGACACTTATGGATGTTACACATTGCACCGCTGTAGCAAATGACTCAATTATTTATTGACATTGTTCCAATGTTAGCGATCCTCACTAGGACACCATTGAGCTCATTTACGGACATGGAAGTAACACTTCGTTCGTCTAACGACACCATTTCATGATTGTGGATTGACACAACGACGATACAAACATTAACTCATTACGTCGACATCTACGGACAACGGTAACGTTTGGACATTGATTGACTGTACACGGATACACTACACACGTCAGGAGGCTACTCACTTTACACTTCAGCGGTTACACATCGGAACGTTTTACGGATTGACAATTACTATTTTTTTCATCGTGATACCAGACACAGTCGAATCGGTCACACATTGGACTTTAGGTACCAGAACCGGATGCAGGCAGATCTACTGATTTCACTGTGGGCATCATTCATTCGGATACCTACAGCAGCCTAAACGTATCACAATAAGGCTGCAGTAAAATTCAAACGTCGTCGTTACACTACAGCCAACTACGTGTTATGGGTTGGTTACGGACTTCCTGAGTCCGATGGGTGAAAGTAGTACAAGTTAATTGTACTATCGTTCAAGCCAGGAGCAACAGTCTATTGTGGACACAGCTTCTCGGGTATAAATCAACAAGCATACCAATACTCGAGTGGTGACCACGGATCAATTCCTTAATGAACTGATCGACACAATTCTATGTCAAAAATTTTTGAACGACAGGAACTCTACTCGGTTATCTATGTACAAGAGAGCCGGGAAAAGAGTTGATTGAGTTCGTGTTTGCTCAACGGTGATACAACCCAAATATTGCACAAGGCCAGTATATGTTATTGTTGGTTAATGTGTTATTGTTGATAAATGAGGTGCCTATTATTTAATAATGAGTAAATTAATTCAAAAATGGATAGTGTGGACGGTTAGAAGGGCATTTTTACATTAAACAAGGACACTTGAATATTGTGGATGTCAACAGATAATTTTTGTCTTGGATTAAGTATAGTAGTAATTTCTATAAAAGTGCTATTTTATGAAAGAAAATATCTATTTACGTCACTCGTCAGTCGTCACCTGTCATTGTTGAGTGTCTAGTACTAAATATTCTTTATACTATATATAGATAGCAAGAAGTTACTGAATTTCGTTATTATTCAATCTTACATTGCTGTTGAGTTGCAATTCATATTTTGTTCAGCAGTTGTTATATTGATTGTCTTATCCGAATTGAACATATTTACATTTCTACATTGTTCGATCATATTTCAGCTAGATAAATTATTACACAGGTAGGACAGGATGTCGACACTACAATATTTCACGGAGTTGGGTGAGAAGAATGGTTTAGCTGGTGCGGACCTTAGGAATTGGGTGCTACAAGAATTCAGAGCTCAAACCGCACGTGAGTGGATGGAACAACGAGAAAAACATGCAACAGAGCAACTTCAAGCTACGCGTGAACGACAAGAACGACAAAAGAAATGGGCACTAGAGATGGCTATCAAGCAGAATGAGATAGCAGCTAGAGAAAAAGAATTAACTTTGAGACGCGAAAGGATTGCAGCCGAAAAAGAGAATTTGGCTCTGAAGGAACAGGAAAAGATAGCTGAAATGAGAAAAGAGTTAACGGCAAGACAGATAACCGCAGACGCAGAGTTAAAGGCAAGACAGATAACTGTAGAGACAGAGTTAAAGGCAAGACAATTAACCGTCGAGACAGAAATCATGCAAAAACGACTCGCACTTGTAGAGGAGAGTCTTGCAAGGGAAACAATGTGGAAGGAGCGTATAAGACAAATGTATGAAATAAAGGAAAGTAATCACACAAGTAAAGTATGTGCTACAGTGGTGAAAGAACCAAACGCCAGAGATTTCGTTCAGAAAGGAACTATAGAACACAAGTCTAACGAAACACTTACAAGTACAAATGCCCAAATTGAAACAACACAAGAAGAAGAAGAAGAAGAAGAAGAAGAAGAAGAAGAAGAAGAAGAAGAAGAAGAAGAAGAAGAAGAAGAAGAAGAAAAGACGCAAATAGAACAGGGTACATCAACGGTAGGCATGCATGATTCAACGCTACTGAGTGATAGCATAACGGTAAATAAGTGCAAATACCAAGATTTGCACAAAGTCAACGAACCCAAACATAGTCTAAACGGGTTCATACAAACAAAAACGCATATCATAAACATGCACACAGAAGTGAAGAAGCATAGCACAAATATACACAAAAAAGGCAAGAAATGGATTACATACATACGCACAGAAGTCAAGAAGTGTGTCACTAACAGATACACACAATCAAAGAAATACGTTGCGTGCGGCATTACAATTATCCATTCACAAATTAAAAGAAGATACACAAGACTGAAAACAATTACATTGTTCCAATCAACAAAGTTACAATGTACAAATATTGGCATGCGTGCAGAAGAGAGATTCTACAGATTTGAAACAAAGAAAGAAAGAAAGAAAATGAATGAAAAGACGAATAAAAGAAAAAAATAACAAGAAAGATAAAATTGGATGAAAGTGTTAGGTTCATGTCAACACATAGTACACTACAGACACATTAGGGGCTTATTACTTAGTTATCCCAGATGTCACTGTGTAGGGTTATACTTGTCAGAATTGTTCTCACTATTTTTCTTCACTTAAGTGTGTGAAAATATGTTGGTTCTCTATTCTACGGATAATTGTTCGTAACTATATCGTTATTAGAGAACTTAATAATTTTATGAAGAGTATTTGATTTAAATATTTATTATATTTCTGATTTATTATCTTAGAAATCTTGAATCTTTGAGATATGATTCTTCACAAAACTGTAAGAGCTACAACTCAATTATAATCTTGCCGATATTTTAAATCAACTATAAATATAAATATTTTATTCAATTTATTCAATCCTAGTTTATTATAGTTGTTGGTTCATAGAGTGTTTGGAAATGGGTTAGATAGCACCGAATTTACTGACAATACACACACAGATCAACAATTACATATTATTAATGCAAATAGCTAGTTTAAATAGTTGGATACTTCTGTCAATATGTGATTTTGACAGGATGATAAGAAATTTACGTGAGGAGGAACCGTTGAGGCATGGAGAACTTTGAGAACTTTGACTTGTGTGGTTTTTCTCCTGGGTCGAGTTTTCACTTGGATGGTTTGTGACTGGGTGTAACTACTTTAAAGGAAAACCGGTGAACACGTATTGTGATATGACTTGAACATTGTATAATATTAGTATGTGTATATAGAGTTAATGTAATGAATTGTGATAATAGTTGATTAGTTAACGTAGTTAGATTAAATACTATGTTAGTATAGTTATATTTTGATCATTGATCGTTAGTTATTATTACTTAATTATCAATTGTCAATTTTATTGCGATCGCCATTTCCAAGTATAGACACCACTACATATAGCATAATGAAATATGCCGTTGAAGGATATTGTCACTCGGTCATTATTGCCACACCTTCACAGAGAAGTTATGATGACTTCTTTAAGGAGCATTTACCTCGACTACACCTGCAAATTATGACGTCATAATACTGGTCCCCTACCTACCCGTTTGATGAGAGTAAGATATACGACATAGCGGTCGAGATAAAAGTCATTGTGTCTACACTGCTATGTGTCATATTAATTCTCTTGATGAAAAAAATAATGATTACATCATTTTAAAAGGGAGGGGGGCATACTGCCACATGGCGTTTAGACATAATGACGTCATCTGAATGGACGGTGGAAAATCATATACGGAGTTTCCCATTCAGACACTAAAGTGGATGTCAACGGAGGAATCCAAGGAAAATGTGGAGAACGTCAGAAGACGGCAACGGGGACGCTTCGAGAGAGGACATAAGGACAGCGGTGTTTTCTATGGGCTCCGTGTTGGAGAGGATAGGATCTGGTTTGGTGCAATCTTCTTAGTGAGCGAGGAAATCGTCTGTTGCCTCACATTCATACAGTGATGGGACCGGGACAGGAATAACCCTTAGACGAGTTAAACGCGGCTGGTAAATCCTTGGGAAAAGAGCGACCTTCCTAAAGCAATGGCAGAATTCGGGATCTGAGTCTGTATAACTGTATAACCACACGTCCCCGTCTTCAGGGGCAGGTTATAATATGGAATAGCGTTCTTTGTTGTTCTGCGAGAGCATGTAATAAATGCCTGAAATTGCCGTCGGCTGGTTTGCGTCTGTTTCATCAAGGTGAGCGCTGTTTAGTATTTTGTTATTGAGTACGAGCAACTTTATGTCTTGGAGTGACATGCGTCGGCATGTGTCAAGGCAATGTGGGGTCTCTGATCCAGAAAGCATCGTGTGGATGTAAACAACGAAGATTCCCGCCATATCGCTAAGTAAACGAAGGAGAATGCACACCAGGATCAATTCCTGAAGCACGATGCAGCACCAAGATCGCTTGTTACGCGCCAACATGGCAGTTGCCGAAAGATCGTGAGAAACGCCAACATAATTATTGTTTGACGATTATCTGCAGGTAAAGGGACTAAATAATTTAATTAAACTAGTCCTTCATAAGTGCCACAGTTTGAGAAGTTTATCAGTGGAAAGAAAGAAATAAAGATTACACTATGCTATATTAACTGATCTACATACATGATGCGCACGAGCAGAAACAGATAATGAACATTACGTGTATTTAATAACAGCAAATTATATACTATCGTTTGAGACAATAGTAAATAGTTAAATACGATCATAATAGTGTCCAAGTTTGGGAAAGTGAAGCACAATACAGTAATGGAGAGGTAAACACAACTGATATATTTGGTTTACGGATCGTTTGAGTCCACACTCGACTTATAATGTGTTGGTACAGAAGAAGGAGGCGTTAGCTTCCTACACGACATTTCCACTCTGTTAACAAAGCAGTGAGTCAAACTTATAATAGGAGAAAGAACACTTATTTTCACGCTTATGACACTGATATAACTACACACAAGGATGGTACAATATTGCCAGTACCCACACATTTAACATACGAGTATCAAGAATAGGAGGACACATATGAAGATTAAGTTGACACAGTACCACTTCATTACTTCGAACTTTACTCTTCACGGGAAACTTCAATATATATTTACGAGTTACAACGGGATATCTGACAGAATACATAGAGACACGTTATCATTACACCTCAACATGCAGGAAATCTAACACGTGTACACTCACTTGATTTGAAGTCGAAGCATACAGATAGACTTTAATGTCACATAGTACCCAATTGTTCAAGGTATTTAATCGATAACGATTCACATTGGGACAGTTATATTTATTATATCGGGACATTAAAGGACATTATACACATCAAGATACTACTGGACACTACACTGCACCTGGAACGCATCGAGACGTTACATGTTCCTCAAGACTCTGACGACAGGAACATATAAAGACACTTATGGATGTTACACATTGCACCGCTGTAGCAAATGACTCAATTATTTATTGACATTGTTCCAATGTTAGCGATCCTCACTAGGACACCATTGAGCTCATTTACGGACATGGAAGTAACACTTCGTTCGTCTAACGACACCATTTCATGATTGTGGATTGACACAACGACGATACAAACATTAACTCATTACGTCGACATCTACGGACAACGGTAACGTTTGGACATTGATTGACTGTACACGGATACACTACACACGTCAGGAGGCTACTCACTTTACACTTCAGCGGTTACACATCGGAACGTTTTACGGATTGACAATTACTATTTTTTTCATCGTGATACCAGACACAGTCGAATCGGTCACACATTGGACTTTAGGTACCAGAACCGGATGCAGGCAGATCTACTGATTTCACTGTGGGCATCATTCATTCGGATACCTACAGCAGCCTAAACGTATCACAATAAGGCTGCAGTAAAATTCAAACGTCGTCGTTACACTACAGCCAACTACGTGTTATGGGTTGGTTACGGACTTCCTGAGTCCAGGGTGAAAGTAGTACAAGTTAATTGTACTATCGTTCAAGCCAGGAGCAACAGTCTATTGTGGACACAGCTTCTCGGGTATAAATCAACAAGCATACCAATACTCGAGTGGTGACCACGGATCAATTCCTTAATGAACTGATCGACACAATTCTATGTCAAAAATTTTTGAACGACAGGAACTCTACTCGGTTATCTATGTACAAGAGAGCCGGGAAAAGAGTTGATTGAGTTCGTGTTTACTCAACGGTGATACAACCCAAATATTGCACAAGGCCAGTATATGTTATTGTTGGTTAATGTGTTATTGTTGATAAATGAGGTGCCTATTATTTAATAATGAGTAAATTAATTCAAAAATGGATAGTGTGGACGGTTAGAAGGGCATTTTTACATTAAACAAGGACACTTGAATATTGTGGATGTCAACAGATAATTTTTGTCTTGGATTAAGTATAGTAGTAATTTCTATAAAAGTGCTATTTTATGAAAGAAAATATCTATTTACGTCACTCGTCAGTCGTCACCTGTCATTGTTGAGTGTCTAGTACTAAATATTCTTTATACTATATATAGATAGCAAGAAGTTACTGAATTTCGTTATTATTCAATCTTACATTGCTGTTGAGTTGCAATTCATATTTTGTTCAGCAGTTGTTATATTGATTGTCTTATCCGAATTGAACATATTTACATTTCTACATTGTTCGATCATATTTCAGCTAGATAAATTATTACACAGGTAGGACAGGATGTCGACACTACAATATTTCACGGAGTTGGGTGAGAAGAATGGTTTAGCTGGTGCGGACCTTAGGAATTGGGTGCTACAAGAATTCAGAGCTCAAACCGCACGTGAGTGGATGGAACAACGAGAAAAACATGCAACAGAGCAACTTCAAGCTACGCGTGAACGACAAGAACGACAAAAGAAATGGGCACTAGAGATGGCTATCAAGCAGAATGAGATAGCAGCTAGAGAAAAAGAATTAACTTTGAGACGCGAAAGGATTGCAGCCGAAAAAGAGAATTTGGCTCTGAAGGAACAGGAAAAGATAGCTGAAATGAGAAAAGAGTTAACGGCAAGACAGATAACCGCAGACGCAGAGTTAAAGGCAAGACAGATAACTGTAGAGACAGAGTTAAAGGCAAGACAATTAACCGTCGAGACAGAAATCATGCAAAAACGACTCGCACTTGTAGAGGAGAGTCTTGCAAGGGAAACAATGTGGAAGGAGCGTATAAGACAAATGTATGAAATAAAGGAAAGTAATCACACAAGTAAAGTATGTGCTACAGTGGTGAAAGAACCAAACGCCAGAGATTTCGTTCAGAAAGGAACTATAGAACACAAGTCTAACGAAACACTTACAAGTACAAATGCCCAAATTGAAACAACACAAGAAGAAGAAGAAGAAGAAGAAGAAGAAGAAGAAGAAGAAGAAGAAGAAGAAGAAGAAGAAGAAGAAGAAGAAGAAGAAGAAGAAGAAGAAAAGACGCAAATAGAACAGGGTACATCAACGGTAGGCATGCATGATTCAACGCTACTGAGTGATAGCATAACGGTAAATAAGTGCAAATACCAAGATTTGCACAAAGTCAACGAACCCAAACATAGTCTAAACGGGTTCATACAAACAAAAACGCATATCATAAACATGCACACAGAAGTGAAGAAGCATAGCACAAATATACACAAAAAAGGCAAGAAATGGATTACATACATACGCACAGAAGTCAAGAAGTGTGTCACTAACAGATACACACAATCAAAGAAATACGTTGCGTGCGGCATTACAATTATCCATTCACAAATTAAAAGAAGATACACAAGACTGAAAACAATTACATTGTTCCAATCAACAAAGTTACAATGTACAAATATTGGCATGCGTGCAGAAGAGAGATTCTACAGATTTGAAACAAAGAAAGAAAGAAAGAAAATGAATGAAAAGACGAATAAAAGAAAAAAATAACAAGAAAGATAAAATTGGATGAAAGTGTTAGGTTCATGTCAACACATAGTACACTACAGACACATTAGGGGCTTATTACTTAGTTATCCCAGATGTCACTGTGTAGGGTTATACTTGTCAGAATTGTTCTCACTATTTTTCTTCACTTAAGTGTGTGAAAATATGTTGGTTCTCTATTCTACGGATAATTGTTCGTAACTATATCGTTATTAGAGAACTTAATAATTTTATGAAGAGTATTTGATTTAAATATTTATTATATTTCTGATTTATTATCTTAGAAATCTTGAATCTTTGAGATATGATTCTTCACAAAACTGTAAGAGCTACAACTCAATTATAATCTTGCCGATATTTTAAATCAACTATAAATATAAATATTTTATTCAATTTATTCAATCCTAGTTTATTATAGTTGTTGGTTCATAGAGTGTTTGGAAATGGGTTAGATAGCACCGAATTTACTGACAATACACACACAGATCAACAATTACATATTATTAATGCAAATAGCTAGTTTAAATAGTTGGATACTTCTGTCAATATGTGATTTTGACAGGATGATAAGAAATTTACGTGAGGAGGAACCGTTGAGGCATGGAGAACTTTGAGAACTTTGACTTGTGTGGTTTTTCTCCTGGGTCGAGTTTTCACTTGGATGGTTTGTGACTGGGTGTAACTACTTTAAAGGAAAACCGGTGAACACGTATTGTGATATGACTTGAACATTGTATAATATTAGTATGTGTATATAGAGTTAATGTAATGAATTGTGATAATAGTTGATTAGTTAACGTAGTTAGATTAAATACTATGTTAGTATAGTTATATTTTGATCATTGATCGTTAGTTATTATTACTTAATTATCAATTGTCAATTTTATTGCGATCGCCATTTCCAAGTATAGACACCACTACATATAGCATAATGAAATATGCCGTTGAAGAATATTGTCACTCGGTCATTATTGCCACACCTTCACAGAGAAGTTATGATGACTTCTTTAAGGAGCATTTACCTCGACTACACCTGAAAATTATGACGTCATAATACTGGTCCCCTACCTACCCGTTTGATGAGAGTAAGATATACGACATAGCGGTCGAGATAAAAGTCATTGTGTCTACACTGCTATGTGTCAGATTAATTCTCTTGATGAAAAAAAAAATGATTACATCATTTTAAAAGGGAGGGGGGCATACTGCCACATGGCGTTTAGACATAATGACGTCATCTGAATGGACGGTGGAAAATCATATACGGAGTTTCCCATTCAGACACTAAAGTGGATGTCAACGGAGGAATCCAAGGAAAATGTGGAGAACGTCAGAAGACGGCAACGGGGACGCTTCGAGAGAGGACATAAGGACAGCGGTGTTTTCTATGGGCTCCGTGTTGGAGAGGATAGGATCTGGTTTGGTGCAATCTTCTTAGTGAGCGAGGAAATCGTCTGTTGCCTCACATTCATACAGTGATGGGACCGGGACAGGAATAACCCTTAGACGAGTTAAACGCGGCTGGTAAATCCTTGGGAAAAGAGCGACCTTCCTAAAGCAATGGCAGAATTCGGGAACTGAGTCTGTATAACTGTATAACCACACGTCCCCGTCTTCAGGGGCAGGTTATAATATGGAATAGCGTTCTTTGTTGTTCTGCGAGAGCATGTAATAAATGCCTGAAATTGCCGTCGGCTGGTTTGCGTCTGTTTCATCAAGGTGAGCGCTGTTTAGTATTTTGTTATTGAGTACGAGCAACTTTATGTCTTGGAGTGACATGCGTCGGCATGTGTCAAGGCAGTGTGTGTGTGTGTGTGTGTGTGTGTGTGTGTGTGTGTGTGTGTGTGTGTGTGTGTGTACTGTATTCTCCATCCAGCGGAGAGCCGCAGCGACCACCTCCACCTCCATTCTAAAGCTAGATGTTGTGGTATCATATCCCAGGCTCTCCTGCACCAAACGTCGACCATTAGCTATTGCTACGAAACCCCAGGCACTTCTCCTACATCTTGATATCGAACTATCTGTGTAGATGATCACATCACCCGATCGCGCATTATCCTGAATTAGTTGCTGGATTTCCACTTCCGTGGCCCCTGATGGCCACTCTCTGCACTCCCGGCTCAATGTGATTATGACTCTGCATAAGTCTGACTGCTCCGCTGGCACTCTGACCGACCCCACTCCTCGCTTAATGTTCTCCAAGATGCACACGTGTCTGATCGTATGCTCCACCTGAGCCATCCATGATTTCCCTCTTATCAGTCGTTGACCCATAACTGCTTCCAGCGCCTCATGCAAAGGGTGATCTGTGTCTGCAGCTACTCTGAGGTATGCCTTCGCCTGCATCATCGTGAGCCTGCCTGCAACAGTCGGCACACCAAGAATGTAACGCATACACACTAATGGGGTGTCTCTGGTACACCCCAGAATGACCCGCATAGCTTCGTTCTGTATGCAATCTAGCTTCACCAGCTGACTATTTGAGACAGTGAACAGTTCTAGTCCATAATCAGTTACTGAGAGGATCAAGTGCTGGTATAGTGTGAAAAGAATTCTATGCTCTGTGTCTATTGCAGAGATAGTTTTAGGTGCATGTTGTAAGTTTTAAGTGACGAAAGTAAAGAATTAAACATTAAAAATGTGTGTGTGTGTGTGTGTGTGTGTGTGTGTGTGTGTGTGTGTGTGTGTGTGTGTGTGTGTGTGTGTGTGTGACTTATCTCAATTTTCTATTGCATACTGGTCTATGCCTAATTGTAACAGCAAACCTAAAGAGTAACGAGTACCGTGATTGCGGCGAGCCCGAGGTGACCTGAAAACAATTCCACAAGCAACTATATAGCATTGATAGGCCATGATCTTAGCTCATGATTCTACGTCAGCAGATATCGTGTTTAAAACGTCCATCATTCGCCGTATAGAAGTACTCTTCTTTGCAAGCAGCAATCAGATCACTAGATGGCAAGTCGCTAATGGAAAGTTGGACTTTGATAAATCTTTCGCATTTTCGTTGTGTTTCTCCAAATAGGTACACGGTTAATCTAACAATACTACTACAATACATGAAATATATGAAGCTAGACGCATATAACTGAAGAGACAAGACATTTCGTAATATATCATGATAGGCTTGGATGAAGAGCTGGTATTCGAACTACCCATTATTGATAGTAATATATGGACTGTTTAACCATGGGTGCATGTCAGATACAGAGCTATTATTCATAATATGTACTTCTTTAACACAGTCAAATACCTTATTCGTATCTATGCTTTAAAGATACCGATGCCCACGAAAAAACTAATTAGGAAACTGTGGATAATACTAAGAACGGATCCACACAGCTATTGCATGGAGTATCTTAATGTTCCACCCAATCAAGAAGCCGGGAATCCATTCATTCATTCTTGTGATAATGGTGGCAGTTTTGCGGAACTAGTAACAATTCGATTGCAGGATGTACTACAGCAGATCTTCACCAAAGAGGAAACAATCATATTAAGCCTCAGTAGAATTGAGGAGTGCATCCTCGACTATAATCGCCAACAGGAAACTTGGAAACATCCCCAACCAACATCGCGCGATCATCGTCACTGATAACCTTAAACTTCAGTCCATCCACATTAGCGGACGAGTCTTATTTCTTTCGGTGCCAAACAAAAATTGTGTCCTGACAAAACAGAAAATCATGGCAGAAAATTGGATGTAGGGGTTTGTCACAATAATGCTTTTAAAATGGTTAAAATGGTAGCAGGTATTTTGTATTATATATCAAATTAAAGAGGATTGCACAAGGGGCATGACAGTGTTAATAATTAATTGATAGGTTATAAATATTATGACAATAATGAGAGGTTTAATAATAATAATTGAAATTAAAGAGGTAAAAATTATTAAAAGATTTCACTCACCAAGGCTGTATTTATAATACAATGCAACGTATCCAGTTAAATTTTCTGAATACTGTTATACACACCACTTTTGCTCAATAATATCACAAGAACTGCACCACAATACCAATAAAACATAACTAAAACATAATATTGTGATGCACATAATTTTCACACAAAATGGAGAAGGTCAGTAACACACCACTCAGACTGTACTGAGAAGAAGAATATAAACACTATTTTCTATTTAATAATTATTATCCTTTTAAATTTAATTATGTAAATACT
This sequence comes from Cepaea hortensis, assembly GCA_963921405.1. NCBI lineage: Eukaryota > Metazoa > Mollusca > Gastropoda > Stylommatophora > Helicidae > Cepaea > Cepaea hortensis. The sequence goes on along the minus strand of OY992879.1, from coordinate 94,182,466 downwards.
CCTTAAATACTTTATGATAGGCTAAACAAATTTAGGGGCATAGATGTGGCCCATTAACGCATTCATAATTCGATATGTGCTATCATATTACGACGACATTCGCTTGCAGTGTCTTGCTTGCAATCTAACTGCACGTGCTTTATGTTTTAGAAACTTTCACAAAGTCATTGAAATCACTATAACTAAAATATAAAATTGTTTAAAACGGTAATTTTATTAAAATAAAAAAAAACTGTCATTTACTGCCAATATAGTACCTTGAGGTGTATGGCAGAGGGGTCTTTGAGCCTGAGGAATAAAGGCCGCCTGGCTAGTGCAGTCGCCGCGAACTGTGCAGGTTAGGATTTTTTTTTGCCTCTGACAGAAAAAAATCCGACACCTTACCGAGGGATCGAACCTGGGCCTCCCGAATGAGAGTCCGGCGTTCTAGCCTCTCGGCCAGCCGCTCATCCACATTATTAAAATATATGAGGTCCAAAACCAGAAGGTGTTGTCATTTCGAAGTTCAAAGCAAAACAATCTTTTTGAATCAAGAATCTATTGCTTTCTAACGGCCAAATATGGTTGTCAGAGGCCTGCTTCAAACTGCGAAATATTTCTGTCTCAATTTTAAGTTACTAAAGTTAACTAAAAATTGCAGAAACATAAGAAAAGGGACAAATAAACCATTGTTTAAACTGTTGCGATTAAAGGGCCCACGGGCGTCACTGTTGGTCAATTGTGGCGGTGTATGGGCGCATGGCAGAGAAAACGTTAAGCACCTAGATATAACGAGATGGTTGTAATATACTTACAGACATGTCTTTAATAGCTGAGCAATCCTAAAGACGAAGAAGTATATGGTGCGTGTGAGGAAACTGTATATGTATATCGTTGTTATTCTGTCTTCTCAGGCTGTATTTCACAGTGCCTACAACATAAGTAACGCTGCGGCCTCTACACTATCTATTCCATTATGTTGAAAGGTCACTGGCGAGTATGACCTCCATTCCTCAACCCAGCTCAAACATACAACGGGTCAACAAATGGGTAGTAGGTTGCTTAGTCAAACAGCAGTGTCAGCGTACTCTGAGCCGCTTGACCTAAGAAACTGGCTGAAACAGTATCTACGCGTAGCTCAAAAACTAGTATATAAACCCGAGGCTGGTAACAGTCGCTCGCTGTGATCCGAAGATGACTACAGATCTCAATACTGTGTCTGCTAACTGGGTCTACACGACTCGTAATGGTGATACTGTTATAACAGTGTACGCTAGTGTTAAGGCCGTGTTTGTCTCATCCTAAAGAGCAATGATTACGTTACACATTCGGCGATTCTTTAGTGAGTCCGACAAGAAGTTTCCTACCAAGATGGGAAGGCCACTTAGTTGTCAAGACTATTAACAGATGATTGCTAAGCAGCGCGAGATTCTAGCTGACTTTTATCGACTCAACAAAGCCAAGCAGCTGAACTAAGTCAGTAAGCAACTAAAACAAGACTCTAATCGAAGCAATCAAGTCAAACAAAATTAAATTTCAACATTAAAATTTTAAAAATATAACAAATAAATTTCTACATTAAACAATTACACTGGAAACAGTAAAGAGACATTTAATTATTATAATTTTAAAATTTTATTGTTGACATTTAATTTTTAATTTTTAATTAATAGTGATCATTGTCTAAACAGGCGTGTAGTAGGTTAGGTGACAGCCGATTTATCTCCAGAATATTGGGAAATTTGACCAGTCAACAGAGACGAATCCATCGCTTTATAAAGTATAGATGTAAATGGATACGTGAAATTTTGGTAATGACTTGACAAATAATTTATAACATCAGCAGAAACACCCGGTGAGGGAATGTCAATGACTTGAAAGTAAGTTATATTTCTTGTGTACACAGACTTGTAGACATTGCAAGCGTGGTCTTGTTTATTGATGTTGTTTCTGTTTATTAATCTCTAAGGAGGTAGTATTATCCCATTTGAACACTTTGCACAAAGTATCACACTAGTGGATCAGATGTTTGATTAGATAGTCATCTTTTTGATGTACGTTATCTAGTAGTGTAATAATGACACAAGCAACTGTCGAGTTGAAACAAGTTTACAGCGAGATGGTGAATATGGCGTTGAATATTATTAGTCGCTACATGTCCACGAAGGCAAATAACTCGACATAATCTAATTTAGTAGGTCACATAGCCAAACAACACGATGTGCTGTTCACGAGATCAGTATGCAGTATCACACCCGAACACGTTTTCCAAGTCTTTGTTTCAGTTTGTGATGAACTCTTTAGCAATAACGTCATCAACTATGCGAGTATAATTATACTGTTTACATTTGGCATGCGTCTGGGTAAGCATCTGGTTGATAATTCTCTACAATGCTGATGTGAATGTCCAAGATCTGGAGAACGCTTCGCTAAATCCGTAGGCGAATATGTGTCTGATAAACTAAGTCCTTGGATACTTTGACACCAAGGTGGTTGGCAGAATTTCTATGCTTTGACTGCAAACAAAAATGTTGAATAAATAACAGACTTAAATCCCATTATTTCGTTATACTTGTGACTGTGAGAGCGCTTGAGTGTGAATATATAATACATATAGTAAACCCTCTTGGGTAATTTGAGAGAGTTAGTCGACAAGTTGTAATAGCAAGTGGACAAATTGTGAGAGTCAGTAGGGAATTTGTGAGGTTAACTGGTAAAGTAGATAGGTCGATACAATAAATTGTGGGAGCAAATTGGGAAGTTGCTCGGGTCATTCGGCAAGTTGTGAGAGCAAATTTCTTACTTTGCTATGTATTTTTCTCAGGTTGGTTATATTCTTCCCATTTGGCTAACTAATTTTCCTCCTTTTTGTAAGTTTGGCCTAGATAATTATGTTTGCTTGAAACATTTCTTTACTTGGTAAATATTTTTCCCTTTTTGCTAACACATTTTTCTAATTGGCAGCGATATTTATAAGTTTGGTTGAAATATTTCTTTACTTGGCCTATATTCTTCATCTTAGGTTAACAAAGTTTCCTAATTTTCATAAGCTTGGCCGAGATATTGATCAGTTTGCTCAAAGTATTTCTTTACTTGGACAATAGTTTCCCTCTTTGACTAACACATTTTCCTACTTTTTATAAGGTTTGGGCGAGATATTTATAAGATGGCCAATATTTTTTCCGTTTGGCTATCAAATTTCCCTACTTTTTATAAATTTGGACGATATATTTCTTTACCTGGCCAAATATTTTTTCCCCATTTGGCTAATAAATTTTCCTACTTTTATAAGCCTGGACGAGATATTTATAAGTTTGACCAATATTTTTCCCTTTGGGTAACAAATGTTTCCTACATTTTATAAGTGTGGATGAGATATTTCTTTACTTGAGCAATATTTTTCCCATTTGGCTAACAAATTGTCCTACTTTTTATTTTATTTAGTCTTTTTAAACATTTTCAAATGCAATTTTTAGAGCAGAAGACATGCCCAGGGCTTGCCTCGCTGACTTCGTTTGGTCGCCCCAGTTTTGTAGTGTTTATGGGCATGACCTAACATACCTTGCTAATGTATGGGTGGTTCGGATAGTAACACGCAGAGGCCGATTAGGCCACTGCGATATTACACTAATATTCAGCGCCGAAGACATGCCTGGGATTTTCCTCACTGACTTCGTTTGGTCGTAACAGTTGTGTAGTGCTTCTAGAAATAACCTAAAATACCTTGCTAATGTATGAGTGGTAATTTATGGTAACACACACATGCCGATTCGGTCTCGTAGATTATTTGGTCATACATTCATCAACGTTGACCACTTGGTCATACATTCAGCCACGGCGACTACTCAGTAATACATTCTTCCGCGGTGACCACTTGGTCATATATTTATCCACGGCGACCACTTGGTCATACATTCGGCCACGGCGAATACTTGGTCATACATTTAGCCATGGTGATCGTCTCACTAGTTATTTTGCCATCCCGTCTCACACTTCAGCCACGGCGACCTCCTTGCTAGCCACTTTCCTACCTCGGCTCCACACTTCAGCCAAAGCGACCTCCTCACTAGCCACTTTGTCATCACGTCTCCACACTTCAGCCACGCCGATCTCCTCGCTAGTCACCCTGCCATCCCTTCTAGGCCCTTCTCCACTCCCCATCCGGAATAAGAGAACTTTACCCACATCACACCCGCTCACACGCATATGCACACACCCCAACTACTACACCCATTACTACCCACCATCTTTACATTTTTAAGGTTGTCATTTGTAACCCATATGATGAAGGTAATTAAACCACTACGACCTTCTAGAGGTCACTGATAAACGCTACCCACCCCTTAACAACGAATTTTGCTTAGCCACACCCACTACACCTAATAATACCGGTTATCTTTACTTATTTAAGGTTTTCATTTGTAGCTCGTCTGATGATATTGTATAACCACTACGACCCTCTACTTATCACTAATAACCGCTCCCACCCCTTAACAACGAATGTAACTAAGCCATACAGACTACAATCAATACTATCGGCCATCACTACTTTTTTTAAGGTTTTCATGTGAAAAGCTTAAGATGATATTGTATAAGCCACTACGGCTCTCTAAAGATCACTAATAACCGCTATCTTTTATTTTCAATTTAAAAAGATACAACTACATAAAAAATAAGAGTTCTCTTTACAAAAAGGGAGGAAATCGCAACAATCCAATCGTTATTTATGAGTTACATCCCGTGACCTAATTTTCAAAAAGACTGGACAAAGGAAATTATTCGCATTAATATTATGCTATTATAATTTAATCATTATTTTACAAAGTCACTAAATATCAAAATTCAGCTATATATTTTATTACATTAATAATTTATGCTACACCTTCTAGGAATAAGACAATTTTCTATGCTAGTTAGCTTATTTCTTTATGCTATTCTACATCCTCGATAATATGTTAAAACACGATGGCCTCTCAATTTATTTTATGAGGATTTAACAAGAATTGTGTCCGATTTGCTCTAACCGTTTCGGCCTTTTGGCTAAGATCAAAGTGTTGCAATGCCCTCTCAGTACTACACTTGGTCTGGTCAGGGGACGAGATGATCATCAAACTTCACACCTCCTCACAGTAGCTGTGGGTCTGGTGGAGCACTGTGGACAAATGCTCATAGTCGTACTAAGGGCCCTTCCCCTGCCCCCCCCCCACCATCACGCCAGCCTACCCCATACACACACACGATTATTTTGTTAAAAATTATTTCGTAAATAATTTACCTTTAAATAATTAAAGTATAACTTTTTAAACTCCCAAAACTGGAAGTAGTTAAGCACGAAATACCGCGAGATTTGAAAAGGTAGGTTAAATCTGGTTGGCTTTTATGATGTCAAGCGGGGGGGGGGGGGCATTATAACTAACATATAAGGATTTATAAAGTGACCTAGATGGTTGCCAACCAGATTTACACTTGAGTTACCTCCCCCCTTACTACGTGGGGTGGGGAGGTCTTTGAGCCTGAGGAATTAAAGCCACCTGGCTAGTGCAGTCGCCGCGAACTGTGCAGGTTAGGATTTTCTTTTTGTCCTCGACAGAAAAATATCCTACACCTTACCGAGGATTTGAACCCGGGTCTCCCGAAGGAGAATCCGTTTAATTATTGAAAGGTTCACATTTTATTTAGATTTCGCTGCTTAGGCCACCTCCGTACTGTGCTGCCTGATGCGGCCACCTGTCTGTATCATAGCACGGCACGGCCCTGCAGTAGCAGTCTGATTCTATGCCCGTCTGGCCTTTCCTCCCGAGTGTCGACCAGATCCTATGTTCACTTATTGCAGTATCATTCTCTCCAGGCCGCGATCATCTATATCAGTGTTTCCCAACATTTTTTGTGCCATGCCCCACCTATGCCTTTCTAAAAATCTTATCCCCCCCCCTCCCCCTCAACATATACATAATGTTTAATATTCAAAAATTGAACTGCTCACTAAAGAAACTTGAATTATGGATTTTAGGAAGAAATCACTAGGATATTATTGAGCAAACACAGTAAGTAAATTTTCAAAAAATATAATGGAGAACTGAAATTCAAGCACACAATAATTTTAAAGAAAGATTTGTCTATATCATTTTAATTATTAGTAATTATTTATTTTTAAAATTTAGTGAGATCCTTGTCACAGCAACCACTTCCTCGTTGGAGAAGAATTTAAAATAAAACTTAAAAGAGCTTTATATACTAAGCCACTTGAGGTTACACCTAACATATAACAAAGAAAAACTACAAGAAATTACAGTCAAAGAGAAATTTGCAAATGACATAAAATGTAAACTTGAAACTCAACAAAACCCGTTGGAGGAAAGCGTTGACCAAACTTGGTTGAACATCAAGAATACAATTCAAACCACCGCAGAAGAATGTCTCGGTGTATTAACCATGCATAGAAAGAACAGATGGTTCAATCAAAAATAAGAAGAAGCAGTCATTGGGAAAAAGAGTGCCAGACAGTTATAGTTAATGACATCAATAACATTCAAAATGAAGAGCAATATAGAACTGAATGTAAAGAGGCTACAAATATAGTTCGGCAGCAGAAGCGAGAATATATGAGCAAAATAATCAAAGATATGGAAACTAATCACCAGAAAAACGAATCCAGAAAGTTTTTTAAAGAACTAAAGTCAATGAAACGAGGGCACCAACACAACAAATATGGTTGCTAAAATCAAATGCGCTGTCTCGCAATACCAAGATCACAATATACAAAACACTGATCAGACCAGTTGTGCTGTATGGCTCTGAAACCTGGAGTACAACTAAAGGAGACTAAGCCTTGTTACAAACCTTTGAGAACAAAGTCTTAAGACGCATCTTTCGGCCCATTAGGGATACACAAAGTGGAGAGTGGAAAAGAAGAACCAACAAAGACATTTATGATTTGTTTAAGCCCCCGCTAACCATTGGTATCATGAAGGCTAATAGACTGCAATGGCTGGGGCATATAGAAAGAATGGAAGATAACAAGGAAACAAAACTCGCTTACACGCAGGAAATAAATGACCGTAGACCCCGAGGTAGACCAAGAAGACTGTGGAGAGAAAATATACATACAGACCTACAAGCACTTGGAATCAGCGACTGGCAAGAGAAGGCCAACCATAGAGACGAATGGAGACGGCTTGTATCTGCAGCAAAGAACCTCAATGGCTCGGAATGCTGAAGAAGAAGAAGAAGAAGAAGAAGAAGAAGAAGAAGAAGAAGAAGAAGAAGAAGAAGAAGAAGAAGAAGAAGAAGAAGAAGAAGAAGAAGGAGAAGAAGAAGAAGAAGAAGAAGAAGAAGAAGAAGAAGAAGAAGAAGAAGAAGAAGAAGAAGAAGAAGAAGAGAAGAAGAAGAAGAAGAAGAAGAAGAAGAAGAAGAAGAAGAAGATGAAGAAGAAGAAGAAAAAGAAAGA